>JAEIFU010001745.1:0-59336 GCA_018904235.1 Lordiphosa stackelbergi | reverse complement strand
TACGTAATGCGCGAAAATTTGCTTCCAACTAAATGATAAGCCATAGAATTGATCTATAATTTACAATGAACAACGATGAGTCAACTGATAATGGCCATTTTGATGGCTTTACTTAAGGTGGAATTAACAAGGTGAAGCCGGCAGCCACTGCTGAGGCCCTCAGCAGAACATTTGTTTGTCTGTGCTCGTGTTAACCAATTCTAGCATTTACAACGCACAGGCCCTTGGCTTCTAGAAACAAAGAGAGCTGTCTCGCTCAGCTTGCTTCACCTTATTAATTCCATTATGACTTTGCTAGATACTATATAACAGGTATGGCGGCCGCTCAAAGTGCGCTCTCTGCTCAGTCCTCAATTTGCTTTAGCAAAGCTCTTAGTAATGATTTTAGACCAGACTTTCCAGCTACAGATTTTCCAAATTAATGGCCTATATAGACGATATAATTTTTAATTTGGTACGATATTACTTACTAAGAGAATAGAAACAATTTTATACAAATAAGATGCCTTTTCAAACGTATTCAGATGTCAAAGTAGTACAAAATTGTTTATATTCATGCGAAATATCAAAATTAAAAATTTATCATCATCGGCCAAGAGCTGGTCAGAGTCGTCAAACCGTTATAAAACATTTGAAGAAGCTTGGATTAAAAAGAAGCTCGATGTATGGGTGCCACACGACTTGACAAAACATTTTTCCCGTATGGATGCATGCGAATCGCTTCTGAATCGCAACAAAATCGACCCGTTTTGAAGCGGATGGTGACTGGCGATGAAAAGTGCACTTACGACAACGTGAAGCGCAAACGGTCGTGGTCGAAAAGCGGTGAAGCTGCCCAGACGGTGGCCAAGCCTGGATTGACGGCCAGGAGGTGTCTTTCTGTGTGTTTGGTAGGATTGGCAGGGAATCATCCACTATGAGCTGCTCCCCTATGGCCAAACGCTCAATTCGGACCTGTACTGCCAACAACTGGACCGCTGGAATGCAGCACTCATGCAGAAGAGGCCATCTTTGATCAACAGAGGCCGAATTGTCTTCCATCAGGACAACGCCAGGCCACACACATCTTTGGTGACGCGCCAGAAGCTCCGGGAGCTCGGATGGGAGGTTTTTTTGCATCCACCGTATAGTCCGGATCTCGCACCAAGTGATTACCACCTATTTCTGTCCATGGCGAACGAGCTTGGTGGTCGGAAGTTGGCCACAAGAGGTCCTGTGAAAATTGGCTCTCCGAGTTTTTTGCCAATAGGGAGCGAGCTTCTATAAGAGGGGCATTATGAAGTTGGCATCTCGTTGGGAACTCGTCATCGAACAAAACGGCGCATATTTGACTTAAATCGCATTATTATAACCAATTTTATGAACAATTGAAAATTCAATAAAAATACCGCAAGACTTTTTGACAACCTTATAAATTGTTGTTTTGCATGCTCTCCGACCCGATAACTCTGCCCTTTTTGTTTTAATAAGTACATTGGAGTATCTTAATAAAACATGAAGGCACATCAGAGAGCAATTTAAGATACTGCCATTTAAAAAATTCCTCTCTGACATTGAAATGTAACCAAAATATCGAGTTTCTTGCTAGTTTTTTCAGTATAAAAAATCACATCTTAGTCACAAATAAGAATAAACGTTGAGCATTAGGAGTTTTTATTGCAGTTCAGGTTAGTTGGCAGTACTCCAAATGATGTGACCGCTTTTGTCTGTTTGTGAAGACTGTGTGTTTCTGAAAAGAACTCGACAGTAGTCTCCTATCATTGCCGGATCCCACTGCCTTGTAGCGAAACTGCATCTGCTGCATTTGCTGATGGAAGCGTTCGCCGCTGGTCGACGACTTACGTCGCCTAGGTTGTCGGGGAAAAATCCAAATGGGAGTGCAAAAAGTGCATTTTTAAAGGACATATGTTACACCTTTAAATAAAAAATAAAAGAAATAAAATTGCTAAATAGTAAAACTCGATGAAAGACAGACTGAGATTATATCAATTTTTTTTTAGTTTTCCAATAAATCATCAACAATTTCTTTACTTACTTCTTTTGTTTCGAGAAAACTGGACACTACTGCGCAAAATGAATTCCCATGCTTTTGCCTGTCTCTGCTGAGATAACAACGAGTAAAATTCTATGTCTACTGATTTAGTTTAGTGTTTTAGTCACTGATCTAGTCAGTGTTTGGTCACTGTTTTAGTCACTGTTGTGGTCACTGTTTAAGACTGTTTGGTCACTGTTTTAGTCACTGTTTTGGTCACTGTGTTAGTCACTGTTTTGTCACTGTTTTAGTCACAGTATTTTGGAAGAAAACAACAATTAATAATACTCTCAAGAGGGTATGTTTACTTAATTGTGAATATAGCGTTTATTTTTCATCCGATTTGATGACCAAGGGCAAAAAATGTTCGTAAGAGATTACCCCCATCTGTCAATATCTAGAGACCTGAGCAATTGTTATGGTAAGATTGAAAAAACTTAATGAAAGGCAGCAAAAATTAAAAATTATCATAATTTTTTCAAAAATCCAACTTTAAAGTGCTGTGCTTCGTCATTTATGATTGGATTTTAAACAATTGTCGTTTTTAAAAACTAATTTTATTATCTTAAATTTGTATTCCAGTTTATACATATTGGTTGATTAAAACTAGAGAAAATGGCGTTTTAGTAGACCTATCTTTGTTCAAAACACTAGAAATTGAAAATTTAGCTATATCTCAAAAACCGTTCTACTTTTGACATATCTGAGACAGATTTGAATTCAGCGTGGTACATAAGGATCAACTATTTAGAGCCGGGACCAAAAATTTTTGCATAGTGTTATAGACCAAACTGAGCATGTTTGATACAAAACAGCTGTGCTGTGAAAAAAGAAAGTCGCATTTCAGTCAAAAGCATTTCAGGTATCAGTTGAACGCGCCTTGTCAACACTCAAGTTTGATCATTCTAATTTAAGAGCTAGTATAAATGAACAGCTCTTAGAAGATATATTACTAATAAACCTAATCTAAGCAGTTGTCAAAAGTTGCAATGAATTTAATGATTAAAATTGCACTAATGAAATAAAGAATATTAGTTAAGTTTATTTTTATGTTGAAGTTAACTAAGGATCGAACCAAAACCTGGGATTCAGGTTCAGGGTGTTAGAAACAGAACCATACAACGGGCTCGAATCTTCTGCAAAAGAGGTTTGCAGCCTTGATTTAAAACCATTCAGACATTTGGATAAGGATCAACAACTCTGCACCGGGGAAGCTATTTGTAGTACTAAAAGGCAGAGAACAGCTTAGCCCAGTGCTCCAGATTTAAACACCGGAGAAAGTCAGGCAAACGGCTTTTAAGCACAGCCTTTTTTATTTATTTTCAAATTTTACGGAAATTTATTTTAATAGAATTCTCTAAAATACTGATAAATCTCTATAAATATAAAAGGAGTGTGCTGACTGATTCCCTGACTGACTGACTGATTGGCAATCATCGCACAGCCTAAAAGGAAAAGAGATAGAAAGCTGAAACTTGGACCAGGAGTTTCTGTTGGTGGTGAAAGTGTGTGAAAGTGGTGAATTCTGCATGCAATAGTTTATTTTTCATCCGTTGTTCAATCTCGGTTTGTAAAGGATGAATATGAAATAGTTTGAAGTGAATTTTTCCGATGGGAAAATTTGACCCAACGGTCGGGAAAATTCCCGGAAAATTTCTGCATTGGAAAAACACTTTTTTCATCCGATTGGCTTGAAACTCGGTTTGTAAGGACAGAATACGAAATAATTTGAATGTAGATTTTGCCATGTCGGAGGAAAATCCGCGTAGGCGTGAAAGAATTACACATGAAAAATGAAATAAATATATACTAACTACCTACAGTTGATCCCGATCGACTTTCTTACTTGTTTAATTTAGAGCAGGGGTACACAAGTCCATACCGTAAGCCACGCATTCGATGTTCTTTGGCGCAAAAGAAATGCTGGCCATAAGCCTTATCTTCTCTCCTTCGAAGCTAAGGTTTTGTTGCTGGCGCGTGCAGACCTGCAACAACAACATCATATGTGACTCTCGGCTCTCTCTCCACAATTTTTTTCATTTGCGTAGTCAGCGCTCGCCTCGCCCGCAGTGGCCGAACGCTTTTCGCTTTCCACGGCGGCACACACTCACACGAACCCTAATCAGGTTTCTATTTCTTGTGGTTGTTTTTGCTTGCGATAAATTTTGTGCATTTGTATTGGTTTTCGCGCTGTCCTAGAGGGCTGAGGGATTGTATGCCTTTAGGTAACTTACCCTTTCTTTCTTTCAAAATCTAGGGTTAAAACAACAACAAAAAACACCAACAAAACCTTGTATTTTCTAGTATAAATAAAATTGTAGTTTTTTATTTAATTTAATTTACATGTGTTTAGAAGACGACGCTTACCAAATATAATCCATATATATATATTTGTTTATCTATATATTTCGTTTGTATGCACGGTTTATGTATGTAATGTGTGTGTTTCAAAGTTTTCTTGGGGTTTATACGAAGCTGTTTGGGTTGTTGATCCATTACGGAAGCGCACTTTTGTTTCGATTTCTTCTGTTAACTATTTCACAATTTGTTTGTTATGCTAAAAAAATGACATTGATACACTTATCAAATCGTGTTGGATGGAGGGGGAGCGAGTCTAGTCTGTGTGTGCTTAATTAATTCTTAAATCAAATGAGTAAGCGAAATACAGAAAAAAAAAGTTAAAGTTAAACATAAATGTATACTTAGGGCCGCTGTCAATTGTGCTAAATGTGAGGCCTTTGCTTATTATTAATGTAAGTAAAAGAGTTGCCTATGGGATTTTGTATGCTGCCATTTTTACTGTTTGTTATATTGCAAATCGGAATTACTTATTTACAAATTAAATGAAAATTAAACAGGCATGTTGTGTGTGTGAGGGTGTGTGTTTGTGTGTGTGTTACATTCATGTAGCAAAATGTATTCAGATTCAGTCGTTGACGAGGTTAGTTCATCGATTATATATTTTGACCGAGGAGTGTAGGCCAAACTAGATGAGAGATTTCTTAAGACAAATTCTTCTGGGATTTACGTTGGTTTTTTACTTGCTTTTCATCGAACATTTATCTTCTCCCTGTGGTAGACTAAGAAAAATGGATAGTTAATGGTTTTCATTAAGAGCTAGGGTTTTATTGTTACAAGTTTTTAGCCTTGTCTTCTTTATTAACTTTTTCCTTCCCGAAATCGAAAACCGGAACCGTGTAGTGAAAAAAAAGAAAGACGGAACCAAAACATCCATTTGGTATGAATAGTCTTATCATATCTTTTGTTTTTCATATCCTTTGCATACAAATCTAAGATCAATTTAACATTAAATGGAAAAACCTTTTTGCGATAATAAAACTATTTAAACCAAATGGATGCTGAAATCATTCAATCATACTTTTTCTTTTCTGTGAGGTATTCGAAAAGCCATATTTTTCGAACCGAAAAGACTTTTAAAAACCTAATTATTGTACCTGTACAGTTTCGGTTCTAGACTGTAAATCAGGGATTTGCTTAACTTTTGTATTGTGTTTCAGAAAAACTTGAGAGCAGTTATATCAGGTGCGCCCAGGCCCTATTCGGAGAATTAGCTGCGGAAGTTACAGAACCAACGGAACGGCCTCCTATCAAAACCAACACCTATTCGTTTTTGTATTCAGCATAGGGATAGCCGAGTGTATAGCCTTCACGCAACCACAACTTAATCTCTTCTCTTTCTCTTCTATGCCTGTTGGAAATTCGAACGCATCAAGAAATATGTGTTAAATGACGATGAACGAATCAGAGAACTGCAACGAGCTGGCCAGTGTGGCTTTAGACCTGGTAGATCCACCACAGACCAGATATTCACACTACGACAAATCCTGGAGAAGACCTACGAGAGAAACATCGAAAATCAGCATCTTTTTGTCGATTACAAAGCCGCTTTCGACACACCGATAAGGTCAAGGTTTTTTGAAGCCCTGTCTACCTTTGGTATACCAGCAAAGTTCGTTCGACTTTGCATGATGACGTTGAGAAGTACTAAAAGCTCCGTCAAAATAGGAACGAACCTCTCCGAGCCTTTTGATACCAAAAGAGGTTTTAGGCAGGGTGATACCTTATCGTGCGACTTCTTTAATCTGCTGATGGAGTACATACTCCGCCGGTGCCCAAATGCCAACAGATCGGGCACCATCTTTAATAAAGATGTAATGCTACTCGCATACGCCGATGATATTGATATCATCGGCAAGACCGAACGGGCGGTAAGCATGGCGTTTTCAGAGATTGAGAGGCAGTCGGAACTGATGGGCTTAGCGGTGAACGAGGACAAGACGAAGTACCTGGTGTCCTCGAAACAGAAGTACACGCGTCTTGGGCAATCTGTTGCAATGGGAGAGTACAACTTTAAAGTTGTAGAGGACTTTGTCTACCTCGGTACGATGATAACCGGCGACAACAACATCAGCCTGGAAATCCGAAGAAGAATCACGCTCGCAAACCGATGCTACTATGGGCTCAGTAGGGAGTTCAAGAGCAGAGGCCTCGAGCGAAGAACAAAAATAGCGCTATACAAGTCGCTTATCATCCCAGTCCTGCAATACGGCGCAGAAGCATGGGCAATATCATCAGCGGATTAGTCGGCGATTGGCGTTTTCGAGCGAAAGATTCTTCGCAGGATTTATGGACCTTTGAAAGTTGGCGAGGATTTTCGCATCCGAAAGAATGACGAACTGTATGAGCTCTATGGGGATACTAGTCTGGTCAAGCGCATAAAGCCACAGCGGCTGCGCTGGCTTGGACATGTTACCCGTATGGATGAACAAGCTCCAGTGTAATAGAAAATTAAGTGCTCGTTGCAGGTCTCTGTTACGAATAAGGTATGCGGAATGAAATACGAACATTTCTTCAAGGGCTCTCACAAAGTTCCAAGAAAGACAAGCAGAAAACAAAACATTGGAAAAGTAACGGTACTATTCCAGCATGCATTACACCAAAGATGAGCCTTCTAGATAACGCACAGTAGCGATCATGTCATTGAATGCAGCAGAGCGTCGAAAACTAATTTGTATATATTGCACCAACAATCCAAAGCAGACGAAAAATGATATTTTTAATTATTTTTCGGCAATGGGTTTCAAGAAGACTTTTATTTATAAAGTAATATCGGATGTGAAGAGTGGAAAAAAATGGAGAGAGAAGCTGAAAGCTAAAAATCGACTAAGAGCTCTCTCCAGAAATTTGTTCTCTCCAAAATCATTAAAAGTTTGTATTATGGATGACGAGACTTACTTTACAGTAGAGGGCCACGAGTGGACACACAAACACTACAGGGTTGCCCATATTCGACGGACCCATCTGGCAACGCCATAACTTTTGACAGAGATGTCAGATCGCTTAATGACATACCGCGTTTGAAGCGTCAGTCCAAGCAGATTTTTACCATGGAACAATACACGCCACGCGAGCGCTCTGAAATAGTTGAAATTTACATTCAACAGAACAAGTCAATTGTGAAAACTCAACGTGCTTTTAAAAAATTAAAAAATTTGACCGAAATGTGTGAAATGGGACCGTAAATAAGCAAAATTGCCGTATTTACGCCACTGAAAATCCTGAGGAGATTCAAGAAGTGCCTCTTCATGACGAAAAAGTCACAGTTTGGTGCGGCGTTAGTGCGAAAACGGTCATTGGGCCGTTTTTCTTCCAAAATGAAAATGGCCATGCTGTTACCATCAACCAGGAGCGTTATCGCGACATGATGACCAATTTTGTGATGCCAATTATTCGTCGAAAGCGTATGAGGCAGTTCTGGTTTCAACAAGACGGCGCTCCACCGCACACAAGTCGCATAACAATCGATTTTCTGAAGAAATTGTTTCCGGGCCGTTTGATGTCGAAAAGTGGTGATTTGGACTGGCCACCGCGTTCGCCCGATTTGACGCCGCCTGACTTCTTCTTGTGGGGATATTTGAAGTCAAAGGTTTACGTTAACAAGCCAAGGACCGTAGAAGAGCTCAAGGACAACATTCGTGAAGAAATAGCCGCTATTCCGGCCGAAATACGATGGAAAATGCTGCAAAAAGGGCACAATACGCCATCAACGCCAGAGGCGGCCATTTGAGAGATATCATATTCAAAAATTGATGTAAACAAATCTACTTGGAACAAATTAAATGATTAAGATTGCCAACCGCCAAATTTTTATTTTTTTCTTTGATTTTTAAAAAAAAAAACATGGGTCCGTCGAATATGGGCAACCCTGTACTTCAAGCTTTCTAATACTCAGCCACCTGTTAATGTCACTCAAATAACAAAAACCAAGTATCCTAAAAAGGTTTTATTGTGGATGGCCGTAAGTGAACGCGGCATCAGCAAACCAGTATTATTCAAGGCAGGATTAGCTGTTGATACCAAGATTTAGAAAGACCATTGCCTTCCAGTGCTTTCAAAATTTATTGATAAGCATCATGCGAATGACAACACGGTATTTTGGCCCGATTTGAAACCTGCTCACTATGCCAAAAAAACACTAAAGGCACTTGATCTATTAAGTATACAATATGTACCCAAGTTGCAAAACCCCCCAATGTACCCCAACTAAGGCCAATTGAACAATTTTGGGCCAATTTGAAAAGAAGATCTACGGCAAAGGATATAAGCCCAAAAACATCAATTGCTTGATCTCAAAAATCAAAAGGGAGCTTGCGAAAATCGATACAAGCGGAATTCAGGAGAAGATGCGCAAAGTTCGCCAAAATATAAGGAAGGCTGATCGCTATGGTCATGAATTTTTTTTTGTAAAAATAGCTTAAAGTGTAAATAAAAACATATTTCGTATTTAAGTTTTTTCGGACATTAAATATATTCTCTAATTTTGTTAAAGTTTTTGTTCGTAATTCATTCCGCATACCTTATATAATCGGTTTTTTCTATCTTTTTCTGAAGGTTCTTCATGTGTTTTGATGTCTACGCAGCCGTAAGCTGGCTCTGGTTACCCTTGTCCTACATTTTTCGACCCACATTGTCATGCCCTGCAGACCACTAAGCAGAAAAGTTCTTGTACTTGTCCATTTCAGTTCAAGTTCAGCTCCATTATCACCTACTGAATGTGGGGACGAATATCGAATCTTATACATAACTATTTTTTGAAACAGGACAAAAACAATTGGCTTCATTCAACTATCTGTCTAATGTTCTGCTTACTGTTCCAGTTTTTCCAAGAAGCTGACTATTCTCCGCTATGAAACAGAGCGGGCAAAAAGAAACGAAACGTTTATCGTTTCGTTTTTTTTTCAAGAGGAAATACTAACAAACCCGATGTACTGTAAAACAAATGAGTTCGTTTTTGAGAGCAAAATAAACGTAAAGCGAAATGTGCTCATCTTGAACGATTTTTCTGTAAATTTGACTATTTAACCGAGCGGAATAGTTCGCTGAAACCGAATCTATTTCTTCAATCAGAGCTCAATTTTTAGTATACAAACCATTTCTTAGCGAACGTTCGTTTTTTCCCGCTTCTGAACAAAACAAATTTTCTTTAAATTTGATTTAACCGAATGAAACCGAATACCAAAACGAAACCATTTACCGAAACATAAATTTGATTCGGTTTAATTCCTTTTAAACAAATTTCGGATTCTTTTGCTTTAACATTTTAAAAAGTTTCCTTTTGGATATATTACTTGGAAATAAGAGAGATGAATAAATTGTGAATGAGTTGCAAAGAATCATACAAACTTAGTCGTTTGACGTTTTGTTTTTTATAAAATTGAAAAGATTTCTACCCAAAGTTCCAGTATACAAAATTTCACTTTTGACAAGATTTATTGAGAAATAAAAAACAAAGAATGAATAAGAAACTTCTTTGGTTTTCCCATGAAATGAATTCAGAACACGGTTGAGGGTAAAGAAGCACGATAGAATATCCCATCCTGGGGCTCAATAATTTCTCATAGTTTGTAAAAAGTTTCATCTGTTTGTTGCTTAGCCCTCTATATTCATATAATTCTCACACTATTAAAACACGAAATCTCAACTGGGCGGCCTAAATCAATGAACTTTCCTCTTCTATATATGTGGTATGTGTTTAATATGATAGACTTAAACTTAATGGTAGTGATTAAGTATAGAATATATATATATATATAAGTTTAAATATAGAAATGTGCAGATTGCAGATCTTAGTAACTGTTATTGCTGTTGTTTGTTTGTTTCTTGTTTTTCGTTCATTCTAATACATAGTTTAAGTACATAAAATACTTTGTTTTTTTTTTTTTTTTTGTTTTAGAAATACTTGTTAGTTTTGTGGAATGTGGCTATTTCTCTCTCTCTATATTAGAGTTGGGTCTAAAAGCACTTTTTTTTTTGTTTGAAACAAATTTAAAAATGAATTGAATAATCAATTTTGGGCAATTACAAATCTAATTACCATTACAATTGCTAGTTTTGAGTAATTACATTTGTAATTACTTTCTTTCTTCTTTTTGCTTTCTTTTCCATTACTATTTTTCGGTAATTCAAAAACTTTTACAGGGTTTTGGGTAATTCCAAATGTTTTTGATTAAATAAACAATTTTAGTACCATTAAGATTACAATTTTTTTTATCATCAATCATTATATCAACACTTTCTGGGTAATTACAACTTTTGAAGGTAATTTTAACAATTTTTTGAGTTTTTTTTAATGTAATTTTTTTAGATGGAAAAACAATTTGAGTTTTTGGTTTAAGTCTTAACGAACCACTAAAACTGAGTGGGGGTTCGAACCACTCTAAGCTAAGAATTTGATTGGAACCTTAGGTTATAGCTTCTTAGTTCGTTAAGGCTGCAAAGTGGACCTGAACCGAAACCACAAAGGACCACTTCGGAACCAAGACTTTCAAATATTAAACCTCCCGAACCAAACCCAATTTACACAATCATTTAATCCAGTGCAAAATCTCTAAAATCATGTGCAAGAAGAGAGACAAAAAACTCACGCACTATTCGCTGCAGCTCCACAGAAGAGACTGCAGACTGCTTATAGGCATATTAACTGGTCACTGCCTAGCAGCCGCTCACGCGATAAAGCTAGGCATCACGACAGCAGACACCTGCGGGAAATGTAAGGAACCCGGAGTAGCAGAAACTCTAGAGCAGCAATCGCCACGACAAGACTAAAACATCTGCACTCCCCAAGCTTCTCCTCTCTGGAAGAGGCTGCCAAGAGCTCTCCCAAACAACTATTGGCATTTGCCAAAACGTCGAAGATCCTCCAGGATTTCTAAAAGGAAATGGTACCCTAAAAAGCACCCGGCCTCACTAAGGACCATAAGGTCTATGTGTGGCCCCCCACATGGGGCCAGCCGGAAATACCTACCTACCTAATCCAGGATTGCCCAAGCTTATTGCATTCATTCAATGTTGACCCTGGTATATAGGCCCCACCTTTAGCTTTGGCTATACGTAGAGCCACAACATCTTCATATGTGTTCGTTCTACTCTTTCTGGCCGAGCGTAGGTTTGGTTAAAGGTAAACGACGTACTCTCTTGGCACTCTTAGCCTCTGCCCCTTTTGCAGTCTGTACGAAACGACGCAACATTCGGTGCCGCTCAATACAGAAACAACTACTTTGAAAAAGCAACAGCAAACGCCGTTGAGTTGTTGTTATTTCTCAAGAAAGAGAGAGAGAAATACAAAGAGCGTTTTTGGGGTGATTCTATCATTACCCCCTCTCTGCTTATTATTGGCTCTCATTGCCGAAGCACATACAGTGGCGAGCAAAAGTGAGTGAATGTTTACAACTTTGACTTTGGCCGACCAGCAAACGCGAACCATGCAAGCAAATCAAAAAAATGTTTTTGTTTTATGTTTATTATTTCATTTATAACAATTTAGAATAAAGAAACAAAGTAAATTAGATAAAAACAAAGAGTATGAAAAAAAAAAAACGAAAATAATCCACATAAATTCATTTTTGCACGTTTGGTACATTTCACCTATTTTCGATTTTCTACTTTGCTTATCAGCAAAAACCATGCAGATTCACCGTTATATTTTGTCTTATCTATGATCTGTTGTTCGTGGACTAAATTTTAACGTTTGTCGTGCAAATCGAACCAAATTTTTCAATTGCTAGCAAATTTTGAAAAAATTATTGAAAAACCGCATAAAAATGAAAAAAATATCGGTAGATATTGAAAATAGTGTTGTGTGTCTGACCGAGAAAGGCTGTTCTTCACGTTCAATAGCAAATAAACTTGGAATTAGCCAATCGGCTGTGCTTGCAGCTCAAAAAGGCGAAATGTGACCTCCAAACCGCAGATGAAAGGTCGCAAAAAATTGTTAACTGACTCCGATGCTCGACAGATGATAGCAGAAATGAGAAAAAACAAGCTGCTAACACCAAAGGGTGCTTCCTTAGCGGTTAACAAAAATGTTAGCGAATGGACTGCTAGACGAGCGCTTCACGACATAGGATACACCTCATCAGTGAAAGTGGTCAAACCTGCATTGTCCGATAAGAACACAAAAATTGGACCGTTGATGATTGGAAACGCGTTATATGGTCGGATGAGTCCAAATTCAACCGCTTTCAGTCGGATGGAAAGCAATACTGCTGGCGTAGACCCGGTGAACGTCTTCAAAAACACCATGTCAAGCAAACCGTCAAACACGGCGGTGGAAATATAATGGTTTGGGGTTGCTTTACATGGTGGAATATTGGTCCTCTCCACTTAGTAGAAGGCATTATGCGAAAAGAGGACTATTTAGAAATTTTGCAAACCCATCTTCCCAATTTTGTAGACGACTGTGCTTATCCCGAAGAGGAAATTGTTTTTCAACAAGACGGGGATCCCAAGCACACAGCGAAAATTGTTAAGGAATGGATTGGGAAACAACATTTTCAGTTGATGGAGTGGCCAGCACAAAGTCCCGACCTCAATCCAATTGAGAATCTCTGGTCAATTGTGAAGAGACGGCTCGGGCAGTACCACGCCGCCCCAACAAACATGGGTGACCTATGGGAGCGGGTTAAAACGGAATGGTATAAAATTCCGAAAGAAATTATAAATAACTTGGTAGAGAGCATGCCAAACCGCATTAATCAAGTTATTTCGAGTAAAGGTTTATGGACAAAATATTAAAATTTCTTTGAATTTATTATTTTTTCGAAACGTGCAAAAATGAATTTATGTGGATTATTTTCGTTTTTTTTTCATACTCTTTGTTTTTATCGAATTTACTTTGTTTCTTTATTCTAAATTGTTATAAATGAAATAATAAACATAAAACAAAAACATTTTTTTGGATTTGCTTGCGTGGTTCGCGTTTGCTGGACGGCCAAAGTCAAAGTTGTAAACATTCACTCACTTTTGCTCGCCACTGTATATGTGTGAAAAATATCAACTACGAATGCGATACACTTGTAGTTGCGGTACACTTGTGCAGATCTCCGTTACTGACCTAAGTACAGGAACTTAAACTGACAGTTTATACACGGTTCGAGAACCTCCGGACTAAACCTACAACAAAATTTTAAGACGTTTGCAGCCTGGGATATGGACCATATGTATAATTGATCTCTTTCACTGTTTGCAATAGTGCCTGACTTTTATATTAAGTTTTAAAATTTCCCTATCGAACTTGCAATACACTCTCCGAAATTTAATTAAAGCCACCGGCATTTTGTTCAGAAAAATATGTTTTAAAATTAGTCAATAAATTATGTTTGGTTAAAAATGTTAAATCAATTTCGTTTTAAGATAAACCAACAATTGTAAATATCAAAGTGAAAGTGATTTACTTGATGTACTGTGACGGTCCATTTTATAAATGTCCACAGTCGTACATATTTGTATGCCTAGCGATGTATATGCAGATAAGCAGACCGCAATCGTCAAGCGTGGTCTGATTGAGAGCTTTGGTTTATCTCACCAATACCACTGCGTTGCTGAATTCGTAGCAAATGCACTTTTGGCGGAACCGATGCTCTGATCAAACGAATCAGTCGAAAATTTACATTCGTTGTGCAAGGTCAGTTCCTTTAACCAAGACCGTACCGATTTAGCAAATAGAACACGTGGATCACTGCACATGACTAATTGGCCATCAGTTTAATTAATAAAAAGTGTTATCCCAGTGCCTGAAAAGGGGTACAAATAAAACTGCACCAGTGGGAAGACCAGTTTATTAAAAGTGCCCAGTGCCGGATTCAAGAAGCAAAAATAATAGAAATTTTCATAACCCCAAAGGTAAACCTCTATGGTTATATAACTTAGATGTGGTTAATGAAAATTAATGAAAATTTTTGTTCAGTCAGGCAGAGTGCGCACAAACGCACCTTTATAAGTCCGCTGCATTATCGGTACACAACCCGTCAATAGAAAATTCGCATTTTTGAGCCCCGAAAAGGTAATATATGATGACGTAACCTAACCGTGACATGTGGCTAATGGGAATTTTCCATTTTTTAATTTGATATCAGGGCCCCCCCTTAACGGCTTATACATCTTGAAAAGAGTCTGGCCGTCTTACGCATCTTAATCCAATTTAACTTTAAGGCGCTTTAAGTTTGGAGAATTGTGGACATAGGCGGTACAGTCGGCCCCGGCTATAACGAAACATCCATTTTGGATTCGGACAGGAGGCCTCATACCTCATCAAGCGGAGCAAGAAATAAGCTCTAACAAAAGGACATATGATTGACTGTTATCTTTTCTAAGTTAAATTTTGAGTGCTGCAATTTTGTTTTTTAATCACATTTTCAAAACCCAGGTTGGAGCGTCGTTGCAACAGGCCTGCATGCAGAGATGGACTCGAGTAAGGCAACCAATTAATCCTAATACAAAGGTAACACAAACTTGCAGTAACCATTATTTTCTAATATTCGCATTTATGAATATTTTCGCAACCTATTGTCATATTGATTCTTAGCCTAAATTAGTAGCCATAATAGTCACATGTCCTTGATATAGCTTATACCTAGCTGCTACAATTGACTCCTGTTGGATGAAGTGACATGTTAATTTTTGAAGAGAAAAGAAATGTTTGCTTTGGAAGATAACTAAGATTATTAAATGAATTTGGAGTAGAGTTAAAAGGATGGGGTATTGAAGAGGAACATTGTCACTATAGGGTTAACACGCGATAAAGCCGAAAAGTGTTAACATGGTTGGGCGGGTAATAGGGAGTTTGAACACCTAACTCCCAGTAATGCATACACTTGGCTCATTATATTTTTTGTAACACCTCTTGGCCCGGTTAGCACAATTTTCTTCTTGTGTGTGACAACTAGAACCGACAAAAGATCCCTCCCATCCGACGAGTCCTAGCCGAAATATCCCCCAGTGCTAACCATTATAGATCGTCGTCGCCTAGTTCGTGGTATGCTTACCAGCACCACCACATTTACCAACAGTCGCATTACAGTACGATTATATAAAAACTTATGGGATGAGGTCTTAGTAGATTTTTTCCCAACTTTTAGTAAGATAATGCGCCCATTTACGTTTCAAGGGCCAGTCGTGGGTGATTCACGAAGAACAATATTAAGCTTTTAGTATGTCTGCGAGTTCTCTGGACATGAATCCAATTGAAAACATGTGGCGGAAGCTTACACGTCTTGTTTATGCTGGCGGACGAAAGTTTAACTCGACTGAAGAGCTTCGAAAAGCTGTTACCGATGAATGGGTCAAAATCAGAGATTAAAACCGAAACGAATACGGGTTTGGGTTACGGTTACTGTTTTGGCCGATCGTTTTTTTCCGGTTACGGTTATATTACGGTTGTGGAATATCGGTTACGGTACTGGTTATGGTTATTAACCTCATTCTGTTTCGGGTTTAGGTTACGGTTACGGTTATTAGTATGAAATATCAATTTGACAATTCATGCAGACAAAATTGGGGACTCATTATAAATTCTACTCCTGAATACGAACGCTCCACGCTTATTTGTGTGGGTGGTAATGCTAGCAAAACTTTTGATAATTCAAAAAATTCTGGAAATATTATTTAATATATAGTAAGCGAAAACCAAAGCGGCTTCCGAGAAGGGTATTCCACAGTTGACAGCATTTTTTGTGCTCACATCCACAGCAAGAGACTACTTATCTGAAGAAAAAAAATATACCTCTCTCTTTATAGATTTTAAGGCTGCCTTCGACACGATAGATAGGGAGAAGCCTGTTTCTAAAACTCAGCAACATGGGAATAAGCACAAAAATGCTGAAAATAATTGAAAGCCTGTATACAGATAACCGAACAACAGTACGGAATGGGGAGTGCCTGTCGGAGGAGTTTGAGACCAACCAAGGAGTGAAACAGGGATGCCTTCTTAGCCCTCTCCTATTCGCTCTTTTTGTCGACGACATAGCATGTGACCTGGAAGGTGGAGTAAAGCTTGGAGACCAAAAATTTAAGATCCTCATGTACGCAGACGACATGGTTATCATGGCAGAGACCCCAGCAATGCTGCAAAGAATGATAAACGCAACATATAAGTACTGCCAAATGTGGAACCTCAGCATCAACGTAGAAAAGTCAAAGGTAATGATTGTGCGGCAAGGGGGCGGGCAACATGCTTCAAATGAAAGGTGGAAATTAGCCGGAGATCCGTTAGAAGTGGTAAAGACATTTAAATACCTGGGAATAGTCCTAACGCCAAATATGAAGTTTGACACCCACCTCCAAGAAAAGCTTAAAGACACTCGAGTAGCCATTAACAGCACATGGTCGAGCTTAATGCAGGGAAAGAACGTTCACACGAGCGTGAAATACAGGATGTACCAGGCTACGGCGAGGGGCCATAACTTGCTATGCAGCTCAAGTCTGGGGAGGCCAGAAATACGAGGATGTAGAGCGAAGCCTGATATTCTTTATCAAGAAAATCTTTGCCCTGCCCTTAAACACACCTAACTACGCCATGTATCTAGAAACTGGACTGCCGCCACTCTTTTTTGTATACCCTGCGCCTTCACTTCGAATACATCAAAAAAGCTCTCAGAATGCCAGATAGTCGGTACCCAAAAGTGGTCGCAGCCTACTTACTGCAACACAAGGCACAATTATTCCAGAATTGGGTAGAGCTTGCGTCACAATACAACACAGAGATATCCTTAGATAACCAAAATAAATGGACTGATGAGCATGAAAAAATGCTGACCAGCATCGAAGCTTCTTCCAGGCAATCTAATGTAAACGCAGCTCGACAAAGCCTCACAAGGACCACTTACAGCAGACTGACATACGACCTAGGAGCAAACAACTATTTCCAGGATAGCATGGCGATTGCGAAAATATCGCTTATTTTTAAAGCGAGAGTAGAAATGCTACATCTGAACTACCGCCCTCACATTGAAAACGAAAGCGAGCAGTGTCCGCTTTGCAACACCACAGAACGAGAAGACACCGAACACATTGTAGCCAGGTGTCCAATTCAACGGGAGTACAGACTTTTACATTTCGGGAAACAAGATCTGCAAGTGGAAGAGTACCTGAACATTTTGAATGGAACAAATTGGGAGATATTAGGCAGTTTCCTCACGGATGCTCTAAAATATAGATCTAAAATATTAACAGAGTCCTTTTAGTAATTTATAAACCATGTGCCAGGTCCAGTCAAAATTAAATGTCAAATTGCTGTTCAAAATCTAATGTATTTAATTTAAAATCTAAAATAATCATTTATGTTCAATGTATGAAACTGCTTAGGCTGACGGCGCTACGCCATGCCCACGATAGCAAATAATAAACTACTACTACTACTTGTTTAATTTCCGATTATTTTTAATTAGAACTTTTGAAAATCTCCGACCAACTTGGACTTGGACTGTTTTCCCCTGATAATTCAATCAAATTATGGTTATTCAACAATTTAATACAGCTAACTTTCTGCTCGACAGATAAAGACACATAGGTAAGCATCATTCTCGAACAGACTTGGTTCTCTAAATTCGTGAAACTATAGATTGGTCAATGCTGAGTTGTTCTTTATTTCAAATTAACATTGAATCCAGATAGAACCTAAGGTTACAGAAAAAATCAGAATTAGCTTATGCCAAATATGAGCCGAAGTCGTACATTTTTGAATCGACTAATTTAGCCCGCAACCAGTTTAGTCTCTCATACATATGTATATGGAAAGATGAGGAGGGTAAAGATTTTGGTTAGCTGCACTCACTCTTTCTCGTCACTCATGTTTTTATGCAAGCGCGAACTTATGGTTGTGTGAATCGCTGAACACTGAATTGCACTGATAGTTTTAGTCTGTAGTTTGGAGAGAGCTCGCTTGCTCACTTATACAACCACACTTTTCTGTCCTCTACATTATCCCGGCACTGATTTACGTTTATAGAAATTTGTATTAGTAGAGGAAAACCGAAATTAACCCGTATATTTGTTTCTGTTTCGGTTTTGATAGCCGGTTATGGTAATAAAGGTTATAGGGTTACGGTTATAAGAAAACATTTTTTTTTCGGTTACGGTTTCGGTTACAAATTTTAAAGTGTTTTAAGCGGTTAAGGGTTACGGTTTCGGTTACGGTTTTAATCTCTGGTCAAAATACCGTATTCTGAGTTCCAAATCATGATTAGATCAATGCCTAATCGCATATTCGAGCTCATAAAATTAATTTCGTTGAGTGTATTCCAAACCGAAAACTTTTTCAAACTGTTTAGGTTTGGTACGGATTCGGAAGGTCTTAAGTTTAGAAGACTTAGGTCGGGGAAACTTGTAGTTTGCAGCTTAATAAAAGCTCGTACTGTAAATTAAAATTACCCAAACTAATTGAAGTAATAATAATTGTAAACTCGTTCTGGTACTTGAAAAAATTTAAAACTATAAATTTAAAAATATTCAGCTCTAATTTTAGACATAAGACCCCGTTTAAAAACAATATAAAAGCTTTATGACCCAAATCTACACTCTATATATTTTGTGGAATGTCTTTCTGTTAGTTTTTACTGTTTCTACAATTTACATGTGGTTGTTTTTGTTGTTTTTAAATTAAAATACAATTTACAAAGAATTTAATTATTTTTTGAACAAAATGTGGGATTCTTAAAAGAGAGTTAAGTCAGATAATGGTGGAATTAATAAGGTGAAGCCGAGCGAGAGCGTTGTGAATGCTAGAAGCAAATGGGAATACACAGGCAGGGACAAACAAATGTCTCTTTTTAGAGGCGTAGGCCGTCAGTAGACGGCTTCACCCTGTTAATTCCACCATGATGTATATTATACGGTAGTGTGGGGTTAACAAATTGCTTGAGTCAGTGGATAAAAAGTGAGTGCTATTGTTCAGTTGCTCACATAATTTAGAATTTGGGGAAAATCAAAAAAGAAATGAATAAATAGTGAAATTGCTTGCTTTATAACAACACTTGTGCTACTAAAGCTTAGACTTTGGTCAAATTTCAGTTTAAGAAAGGAAGCGTATTTTAATTTTATAACCTTTCGAACTGAAAATTTAATTTTTGTTAAAAGAAAATGAACTTTTTTCAACTTTTGAAAGATTTTACTGTAAAATTTTAAGAAATGGCTAAAAAATTGAAACTATTTACTAGGACTATGAAATCTAAAGAGTTATAAGCAAGTTTTGAACCATAATTTTAAAAGAGGTTTAAAAATCAAAGTTTAAGCACTTTACATAGAAGTAAATCCCTTAACAGGGCATTAACATGAGGTTAAGTTAACAGAGTTGTCTGTTATCTAGACTGTTAAGTCCATATTTAAGCTATATATCAAAATTGTCCAACTGAACCATTTAACTTTCCTCACTCTTTGTTCACTTACTCATGCAACTCTGGTTTTGGATTTAAAGGAAGAGAACTAATTAAAAAAACACAAATTTCTATGCTGTAAAATACTATTTTTTGCCCGAATAGCTAGCTGCCGTTTTTTTTTGTTTTGTTAGTTAATTGGCTTTAAACTTACACAACTATTTGGCATTACGCCCTCCATGTCCTCTATTACTGCGTCCCACTCACAGACTGGTACGATTGGAGCGACCCACCGCCCCGGTGGTACCATTCGGACGATTGTGCCGACGCTTGTGCAGATAGAGACCCGCTGCCTGGGCAAATGCTGAGCCACATATTTGGCATACGTAACGTTTGACCTTGTCATGGATTTGCTTATGATTCTGTAGATTCTTCGTAGACTTGAAACTTTTGCCACAAATGTCGCACTTGAACTCCTCGTTGCTGTAGTGCTGCTTGAGATGCTCGAAGAGGCTGTTGCGGGCCACAAACGATTTATTGCACTGCGGATAGTCGCACTTGTAGCAGCGTTCGCGCTCATCCTGATGCACTATGCGATGGGCATTCAGATGGCCGGGTGTGGCGAAAGTGCGATGACAAGTGTCACAGGGGAAGGGTTTGCCGCCCTCGGGCGTCAGCAGCTGATCGTCTTCGTCGTCGTCTGCCGAACCGATTCCTTCCACTTTACCGTCGCCATCACCGCCTGCTCCCTCGCCGCTGTTATCATTTCCGCCTGTCTCACTGCCCTCCAGTATGCTATGATTGAGCGCCAACGAGGGCAAAAACAGCTCCTCGTTGTGACGACGCAAATGCTCATCATAGTTGGACTTCTCCCGGAAACTGGCCGTGCACAATTCACAGTTGTACTTCACCTCATTGCCGCCGCCCAAGTGCAACTGTTTGTGCGTCTCGAACTCCTCCGCATTGTGGAACTGAATGTTGCACACATTGCAATAGTAGCCCCCGCCCAGGCTGGGCTGATGGGTGAGCATGTGTAGGTCCAGTTCGCGCAACGTTTGCACAATCTCACCGCAATGCTGGCACTTGAAGGGCGGGATGTCGTCATCCATGAAATTCATCTGGTCATAGTAAATGTAGTTCGGTATAAACTTGCGGCCCAACCGCTCACAGTTCAGGCGTTCCATCTTCTGTTTGGAGTAATCGAAACGCAACTGAGAAATGCGCTTCGAGATCTGAATGGTGGTCACATCAATCATTTGCTGCAGCTCGACGGCCATCTGATGGAGACCCTCGCCGCGTCGCTCCTTGCTGCGATAATCGGGATCGAAGCGATTGTAGAAACATTGATAGCGTTTCACCATGCTGAGTAATTTCGCTGTCGAGGTGTCATTCCAAATGGCCGAGAAGCGGCGACGATATGAGGTTTCCTGGTGGAAGAGAAAGAGGAGATCAATCAATTAAAGAAAATTGAAAACACAACGGGAAGGAGCAAACATTAGAAACACATCCACGTGGAAGCAAACAAGATAACTTCTCTTATGCTCCATTGCTGTAGGCCTAAACCAGAGATGGGCGCGTCGCGACGTTCCTATGCACACGTGCATTGCACAAAATCACACGTACGCTATAAGCATTGAAAGCTATTTATAGAACACGAATGTTGTGCACGCAAATTGTGCTTGAAAAGTGTGACGATATGTGTGGATGCCCATCTCTGGCCTAAACACACGAAAGGTGCATTCTGGTAGCCAGCCAAACCATCTTGCTACAGGACCTCCTCCCCACGTCAAAGTAGAGTTTCGAAAAGTACACCAAGGCGGTGTGCTCTACCCCTGGTATAGCAGGGATCCCACAACTTCCCTTCGAGCTCAAATTAATAACCTCTGCAGATGACTGCAAAAATATCTCCACTGGCGGGGATATCCAACAACTTGAGTAAAGGATAAACAACTACCTTTCACGCCTTGCCAATTTCTTCGCTAGCAGAAACCTCAGCCTCTGGTGGAATTAGTAAGGTGAAGCCGAGCGAGACAGCGCTCTTTTGTTTCTGTAGGGCCAAAGAACCAGTTCGTTGTGAACAGGGCTTAAGCTAAGGTTCCACAGGCAAATAATTTGCCCAAATTTTGATGAAAAGTTGACTAAATAGGCCCAATTTATTTTTTTTTTTGATCAAATTGCTTACGTATGGAACCATAGTTTCAGTTTTAAGTCGGCAAATTCTGGAATAATGGCTATTTAGAGAAATTTTTAAGAAAATTTGTGCAAATTATTTGTCTTTGGGACCTTAGCTTTAGTCCCAAAACGAAGTTCGGTTCCGGTACCGGTACGTCCCGAAATAATTATTTCGGTTTTCAATTAATTTCAGTTTTCGGTTTCAATACGGTACCCGATTTTTATTTCGGTATACCGGGGTTGGGCTAAGGGTCAAAATGGGCATGTCAACGCATTGCGAATTTTTTATGGTCCTCATGTTTTGCCTCAAACTGGATATAAGCATTGACCGTTGCATTATTGGTCCATCAAAGCAAATGTTTATGGCCCTCAGGTACACTGGTGGGTGCATGTAATAACGCCCGCTGACATAACGCCCGCGGGCGTTATGTCGCTCTTAACAGTGACATAGCGCCCGCAGGCTTTATGTCACTTTTGAAAGTGTCATATCGCCCGCATTCGGTGTGTCATAAAATCCGCGGGCATTATGTCACTTTGAACAGTGACATAACGCCCGAATTTTCAAAAATATACCTTTTGCATTGAACACGAGAAACTTCAGCATTTCAAGTACCGTTCATTTTGTTATCTCTTGATTGAAAGTACCGTTCATTATTTTTTTTCTTTTCTGCATCTTACGCATGATTATGTTCTTATTAGTGTATCATTGAGGTTTGAGCAGCGTGGACGCGAAATAGATTTAGTATACTAGAGTAAAATTGTTGGTGGGCTTCGAAATAATTCGAAACTGTGGTTGCTTCCAGCACAACAACAATTGTTCCAAATTAAGCATTCGACCCAAAAAAAATTCGCGGTTTGTTGGCTTTATTAAAAATATATGTGAAGAATTGAGAATGCGCCGCAGGCCAAAAAAAAAGAAGCACAGACAATAATTTAAAAAAAAATCGCGCGATTTTTTTTTAAATTATTGTCTGTGCTTCTTTTTAAAATTTTTGGCCTGCGGCATTCTCAATTCTTCACGAACATATACTATATAATTTTTTCAAGAACTTTGGAGTAGGGGTAACTCTACTCTACTACTCTTTCAACTCTCTCATAAACAGACAAAATGATTTGATCAAGTGGGAAACGACATTTGAAGAATTGGATTGCAATTCGGACATTGAAGAGGCAGATCTAGACAACGAGTTTATTTTTACTCAAAAAGAACAATTCGCTATTGCTCTGCCCCTATTGCAGACAAATTATTGAAAATAACCTTAAAATATTTCAATAAATAAAATATAAAGAGTTTCGTTTATACAAGTGCATACAAAATTTACTCAGAATTTGTTTTTTCTTTTCGGGCGTAAAGTGTTATAAAGCCCGAAAAAAGTGACATAGTGACCCGCGGGCGTTATGACATTTTCAAAAGTGACATAAAGCCCGCGGGCGTTATGTCAGCGGGCGTTATTACATGCACCCGATTAACTTTGTCCGTCCGTCTGTCCGTCAAAAAACGTCCGTCTGTCCGTCTGTCGTTGTTTCTACGCGAACTAGTCCCCAGTTTTGGAGCTATCGTTGAAACTTTTGCACAGAGTCTTCTTTACCGCACGCTAATATGTCGGAACCGACCGGATCGGATAACTACTTCTTGTAGCTGCCATACAAATGTTCGGTCGGAAAATGGATTTTAGTGAGAAAACAGTTTGTTTCAATATAACTGCTCTCAAACACGGCCTGCAAAATGTAATGTTTTTAAGCTGATCTGCGAAGTTTGGTCGAAGTCGCTAACCGTTGAGACAAGCTATTTCATTGTATCAAAACTTCGGTACAGACGAAGTTAGCTTTGCCTTTCTCGGGGGTTTTTTTTTATTTTTTGTTTAGATATTCAAAACATTATCCTTTAAGCCCTTTTTGTCGACCAATGTTCACAAATACAAGTAATTTTCACATTACTTCAAACTTTAAACGCATTATCTTGAAAACCAAGTTTTTTTCAAATGGTGCCCACGTTTTCTCAAGTTCTACCGAACCGATTTTGATGATTAAGGGCTTGGCGGACGCAGAATTAACGTGGCTATCGTCCCTACCTGGCCTTGAGAAAACTGCAAACTGGGGTACACTGGACTGCAAAAAGAAGTGGTCGAAAATCGATTTTTCGTTTTTAAAAGCCGCCTGTTTTTTAAATTCAATTTTATTTTCACAATTCTGCTACGGACGATAAAGGCATTCTTACTAACCAACTTCCCATCTTCCGTTTTGCTTTCTGATAATTGTAACTCCTGAAACAGGGTACCATCGACACATCTTTTGGAAGAGCCTACTTTGGATACCGAGAACTTTACAACAGCTCTCGCATTCACAAATTTTAACCAAATTCAAAACAGAGTTACAAAATCTCTTCCCGATTTCTTTCCACGAATTTTTAAAAATATAAAATTTAGCCCTCTAGCCAAGAAGAGGGCCTTAAAGCATAAAATTAAGTAATAAAATTAACCATACAGAATACTCACAAAATAAATGTTTACAACGCTTAATTATTTAACTAACAATACTTGTTTTGTAACTGTATTTACAAAGCTTTGTAGAAAGCATATAAATGAATTATAAACATGTTTTGCAAGCGACTTTCTTAAGCTTATAAAAAGGAAAAGTTTATTTATAAAACGCTAATGTGATGCGTTTTATAAGCGTTTTGCTTATCTTTGAACGCTTACAGAACGTGTATGTATGAAATTAAGCCGTAAGGTGCTGAAACAACAAAGTGATTCAGAAAAAGAAAAACCCACCCTTTAAAAATCCCGTCGGCAAACAGCAAAATACGCGCTCACAATCTTCTACAAATCTCAACCACAGATGAGAGAAGCATAGATAGAAGATATGCCTTCAGTCTCTCTTCGCTACTGTTGCGCTGCTATGGCGCTCAGGTTCGATCCTCGCCCTGTCTTGCTCTGCTGCGGCTGTATGGTGATTTTTTGCTATTATCTTTTTTGGCAACGCTATAACGCCGGCTTAAACAGCTCACGCACGTTTCGTGTTTTCTTCACCGTCAGCATCTCAGTTTGATCATATATCAATCATGAACTCTTACAAAACGAACAACGCTTGCAAATTATTGAATATTATTATTATTATTCGAAAGTGGATTTTGTAAGAAAACTAGTTTGTTCTCAATATTAGTGCTCTAAACACGGTCATGGGCAATATGTAATGTTTTTAAGCTGATCTGCGAAGTTTGGTCGAAGTCGCTAACCGTTGAGACAAGCTATTTCATGTATTCAAAAACTTCGGTACAGACGAAGTTAGCTTTGCCTTTCTCGTTTTTTTTGGGTAATCTAGAATTTTAAAACAATTGCATTAGCTCCTGTGTACCAGTTAATGCTATTAGGTACAGCAAGGAAAAATATGTATTGTTTCTTCTTTTTCATTTCCTAGTGTAATGGCCTGCATTATAACTCCAAAGAGGACTATCAACATCTCGTTTGAAATGACTCTTCCGTTCATCGCCTGAAGTTCCGTTATCGAGCTTAAGCTAGTCAGTAAAAATGTAAAATTGGTCTACAGCCCAAAGGGCAAGTCAAGGTTTCTCGCAATCTCTGGCGTGTGTGCGCTTATAATTTTTGCACAAGACAAACAGACCTACAGTTTAACTCCAAATCCGAACAGCAAAGTTTGAGAAGCTTTTCCATGGTCAAAGCTGGCGCCAGTAGCTCGTAAAGGGGACTGATGTGTAAAAGCTATTTTCTACCGAAAGAAAAACCTTTTTTTTTAGATCGTCCGAGGCGAGATTCAACCCTAGTTAGTAGCTATCTCATTAGTAGATCTTAAAATTTGTAGGATATCGGACGGACAGACAAAGGTCAATCGACTCAGCTCGTCATGCTCGTCATATATTTTTATAGGGACGGAGATGATTTCTTCATTATAATAATTATTTCAATAGCATAAACTGTTACACGGGAGCTAATGCAATTGTTTTAAAATTCTAGATTACAAAAAAAAAAGTGCATGTCCCAAACTGGGACTTGAACTTAGACTCATTGCCTTTCAGTCATAGGCCTTAACCTCTACGCCATTTCCGACAATTTCAGTTTTCAGTTAAAAGTGCTATATAAAATCATTGAGGGCCACAAATCTGGCTATGCCTATTTTTTATTAAATAATACAGAAATTTTTTTTTGCCTCAACCACTTTGATAGATGATCAACCGAGGGACTCAGTCGCAAAAATTCGCATAACAGAAAGAGTGTGTGTCTGACTCGACAGTATTAGTTCGACTGTCAGACACACCGCATACGCATTTTAAGTGAGTATTGATGCAGTCAAATATAACAAGCACTCTTGCAGATCTCTGGTAATTAGACTAAAATTTTTTTGGAAGGAGTGAACAAATATGATGCTGCTTGCACTCTTCGGACCGAGTCTAGTCCTCTTCTCCGTGATACTGTTTCCCGCCAAAGAAATCTAACGCTATGCTGCTGTACTAATTGCTGGTAACTTAGTAATGCTTTGTTTACGATATTGAAATGCGATAGTAGGCGGTGATGCGATAAGGAAAATTAAGTTTCAAATATCAATTGTAACAAATTATACGCTTCTTTGCTAGAGATCCCAGCAGAAACCTACATAGTACCTTGGGTAAATCGAGGAGCAGGTCAGCACACCCACTTCTGTAAGTTTTTACCTCTAAACTCTGCACAAAATTGAATGTTTTCGCTCGCCCGGCAACGGCAACAGGCAGCATTAGCCTTAGCAGTTTCTCTCACCTTGACCACCGCATCCGACATTTTCGAGTTGTAGCTGTAGACCTCGTTGAGGAAATGCAGCTCCTTAAAGTACCACAATGTACTTATGTTTGTCTTCTCCAGGGCCATGCGATTGCATTCGCGTTTGTAGACGGTGCGTAGGTTATCCCATTTGCGGGTAATGGCATCTTTGGCCAGGGATATGTTGAAGCGGCTCTTGAACTCGAGCACAATCCAGTCCAGGAAACGGGCACGCTTTACACGATCCCTGAACTGGGCGTGACTGTGATCCCAGAGAAAGGGGTTTCGCTGATATGAATGGATCAGGAATTGAATCATTTTGCGGTCCTTGATGTGCATGGTAAGCTCGCGATCGCGCTGGTAGGGGGAACATTATGTGAGTTTGGTGGAAAGCGAATGAAATGAAGAAACTTACACCCAGCAGCGATTCCTCGACCATTTCATCGTAGCTCAAGAAATCTGTTTCGCCGCCCAGAATGCTGTGATTCAATTGGGCCCCTGCACTGTAGCTGTTAAAGTCCATATATTCGCCGGAATTGTCATTGTCCTGATCATCCATATAGCCGTATTCATCCATGGAGGAGTCGCCATCGGCATTGAGTGGTTCGTTCTTCACATCCATTTGCTGGCGCTGTCGTGGTACGGTGACCTTCATGCGAGGACGCACTTGTGTGCTGGTGGCTTCCGGCAAGATGGCTTCATCATCGTCATCTTCTTCATCATCATCGTCGTCGTCGTCGTCGTCCAGATTCACACTGACGGGCAAGCGCAGACGCTGCTCCACCTCGGGCACCACCTGTTCATCGTCGCTGCTGCCCAATTCGTGCAGCTCTTGCTTGATCACCATTTGTGGCTCCAGCAGAGCTGTGTCTGCGTCGGTCAAGTCTTCAATCTCATCAAAATTTCTACCATTACCATGACTGCCACCCACATGCGGTCCCATGGCCTCATCGTCCATGGACAGGGACATGGGCTCGCCCAAACTGAAGCCCAATGCTTCAGCTGCTCCTGCCCTCACTACCGAGCCACCGCCGCCCTCGGTCAGATGCATGGTCTGCATGTGTCCAATAAATGAATCAAAGTAGAGAAACTTTTCACTGCAGAATATGCAGCGGAGGGCAAAATACTGAAAGTCCTCGGTGGCCGTCACCACGCCGCAGTCCTTTGTGCAGTGGCGAAAAATCTCCTCATCGTTTGTACGTGGATATGCCAACACGCTCATGATGGTGCCTGCAAGTACGCTGGCCGTACGATAGTTGTTTGTATTTCAAACGGAATGCACCCCTTAGCAGGCTTGCCTGTTCTGGAGCACTGGACTCGTTCGATTTTGTTACGATTTCAGTTAAAATAAATTACCAATAAAATTGTCGCCGAATTAGTGTTAGTGTTTAGAGATGTGCAGCTAGGGCATGGTTGCACCAAACACGGCTTCGATATGAAAGTGTGACCGTTTACTTGGCTTAGTTCTAAGGGTTCGAAAAAATATAAATTTATTAAATAAAATACAGGATACAAATTACACTAGTTTACAGCATTTCCGATCCCGACCATTTGACAGACATTTCATATGTAAATCCCTTCGCTGAGTCCAAAAATGCAGTCCAAATATTTTTTAGTGGGGCCGTTATCGAGAAATCGCGGAAAAGCTAGTTTTTGGATTCTCAAAAAAGTACCTTCAGAAAAATGTGTATATCTTCAGAATCGGTTCATTCATTACGAAATGGTAATGCTTTCTTGGAAGGTAATTGAATGCCCTATCATTCATTCATACACCACTTCTTAATCCGGTGCTTGACTTCGGCGGTATAAAGACTTTTATCGGCAACTTTGCATTAAATTTATCATTTTTTAAAAAAAGCTAGATTTTAAGTGCGATTTTTACCACGAAAAAAATTGTGTAAAATTTATTTTATTGCTGGTCACCAAAGATTTAGCTATTTAAAATACAACGCCACACAGCTTATAAATATCCGCTGAAGAATATAGAAGTTATTGGTATTTAAGTGAAAAATTGAAGGTTTCAAGTTCATGCAAATTGACTTAGTTTGATTGTTTTTTTGTTCGTCCTAGGAGGCATAGTTAACAATCAAACTATTCTATTTAAAGGCTACTATGACCTGCCAAATTTATTTTGTAACAGGTTAAGATTTTTTGTGATATACTTCGGTTGAAAAATTAGTGCAAAAGCCAAAAATGAATCAAATTAAATGCAAAAACTATCCTAATAAATTGTGCTGCGCTTGCGGTCATTACATATTTTTCATAAGAAATATGTGAGTAAAAAATAGAGAAAAGGTATCTTCGGCCGGTGATAAAGCTCGTATAATTTATATAAATGTCGTTGAAATTGTTAACGGAGTCAAAAATATGTAATGCTTGAGGGCGTTACTCCATTTATTAGGATAATTTTCGCATTCAATTTGACGTCTTGCACTCATTTTCAACCTTATTCAATCACAAAAGAACTTAACTAGGTACAAAATAAATTTGGCAGGTCATAGTAGTCCTTAAACAGAATAGATTGAATGTTAACTATGCCTCCTGCGACGAACAAAAAAACAATCAAACTAAGTCAATTTGCATGAACTTGAAACCTTCAATTTTTTACTTATATGCCAATAACTTCTATATTCTTCAACGGATTTTAATAAATTATGTGGCGTTGTATTTTAAATAGCTAAATCTTTGGTGACTAGCAATAAAATAAATTTTACACAATTTTTTTCGTGGTGAAAATCGCACTCAAAATCTAGCTTTTTTTTTTAAAAATTATAAATTTTATGCAAAGTTGCCGATAAAAGCCTTTATACCGCCGAAGTCAAGCACCGTATTAAAAAGTGGAGTATGAATGAATGATAGGGCATTCAATTACCTTTCAAGAAAGCATTACCATTTCATATTGAATGAACCGGTACTGAAGATATACACATTTTTCTAAAGGTACTTTTTTCAGAATCCAAAAACTAGCCCCACTAAAAAAATCGTGATATGGATTTTTGGACTCTGCGGGGGGATTTGCATAAGAAATTGCCATCAAACATTCGGGATCGCAAAATTTTTATTATTTTGTAACTAGTGTTATTAAATAAAAATAAACATTAAATTATTTATAATAATAATATTTGAAGAAAAAAAAACTCCACACTCCAAGTTCATTTTTGTCTCGAACTAGTTAGTAGTTCAGTGCTAATGGGATATTTGCCTTTTCCTTACTTGGTCACATTGATTTCTGATTCAACTAACCAGCGCGTGTGGTGTGCTTGTTTCTCATTTAATTTAAATTAAAATAAACATTAAAAACAATTTACCTTGTGAAACAACAGAATGGCTTCCATAAGCTTGCTGAATCCCAAGGCCGAGTTTGCGCGTGCTGCTCAGGCTTTGGCCATTAATATCAGTGCGGCCAAAGGCTTGCAGGATGTGATGCGCACCAATTTGGGACCCAAAGGCACAGTTAAAATGTAAGTTATGGTTTCGCTTAAGGATTTAGGTCAGGATGGTGTTTGCCACAATTAGGCAAAGTTTAGTTAAACCAAAAGTTGCAGACAGCTGCAGCCGCATTAAGTGAGGTTAAAAACGAACCGAAAATAGCGGCATGCGTCATCAAGTTAGAGCGAGAAGGTGAATAATGGTAAAGAAAACTTAAGTTTTAAATAATAAAAAGAAATTGAAAGGTAAATTCAATTAAAGTAACATTAAATTGAGATAATATAAGTCAGCCTAACACACAAAAATAACAAGAATTAGACAGAGACAGGGAGTGATGACTCTCACGAGTTCTCAAACACACACACACACACACGCATACTAATGCAATGCTCTCGAACCTTCTCTTGTAGGTTGGTCTCTGGTGCCGGCGACATTAAAATCACCAAGGATGGCAATGTCCTGTTGCATGAGATGCAAATCCAACATCCCACTGCCTCCATGATTGCACGTGCCAGCACCGCCCAGGATGATTCCACCGGTGATGGCACCACCACCACGGTTATGCTAATTGGAGAGCTGCTCAAGCAGGCGGATATCTATTTATCCGAGGGTCTGCATCCACGCATCATGACCGAGGGTTTTGAGAAGGCACGTGACAAGGCTCTGGAGGTTCTAGACAAGGTCAAGGTTCCCGTCGAGATCAACAAAAAGAATCTCATGGAAATCGCCAACACCAGTCTGAAAGACCAAAGTTCATCCGGCTCTGGCTGATCTGCTGACGGAGGTGTGTGTGGATGCGGTGCTGACCATTGCCGGTGACAAGACCAAGCCAGTGGATCTGCATATGGTTGAGTTAATGGAGATGCAGCATAAAACCGATACGGACACACAGCTGGTGCGTGGTCTGGTCTTGGATCATGGTGCACGTCATCCGGATATGCCCAAGCGCCTGGAGAATGCCTATATCCTAACGGCCAATGTGTCGCTGGAGTACGAGAAGGCCGAGGTGAATTCGGGTTTCTTCTACAAGACCGCCGAGGAGCGTGAGTCCTTTGTGCGTGCCGAGCGCGAGTTTATTGATCAGCGTGTAAAGAAGGTCATCGAGCTGAAGCGTTCCGTGTGCGAGGGCAACAACAAGTCCTTTGTCCTGATCAATCAGAAGGGCATTGATCCCATCTCGCTGGACGCCCTGGCCAAGGAGGGTATCATGGCCTTGCGTCGTGCCAAGCGCCGTAATATGGAGCGCCTGGCTCTGGCCTGTGGCGGCACCGCCATGAACTCCTTTGATGATCTGCAGGAGGAGCATCTGGGCTATGCGGGTGTGGTCTATGAGCATGTTTTGGGTGAGAACAAGTACACCTTTGTGGAGGACTGCAAGCTGCCCTTGTCGGTGACCATCTTGATTAAGGGACCCAACAAGCATACCATTGCCCAGATCAAGGATGCCATCAGAGATGGCCTCAGGGCCATTAATAACACCATTGCGGACAAGGTGTTGGTACCCGGAGCTGGTGCTTTTGAGGTGCGCGCCTATAACGAGCTGGTCACCTACAAGGAAACCATCAAGGGCAAGTCCCGTCTGGCTGTGCAGGCATTCGCCGACGCCCTGCTGGTCATACCCAAAACGCTGGCCGTGAACAGTGGCTACGATGCCCAGGATGCCATTGTCAAGTTGACGGTGGAGGATCGCTTGAGTCCGGATATGGTTGGCCTGGATCTGTCCACTGGGGAGCCCATGAATCCGGTGGATCTGGGTGTCTATGATAATTATATTGTTAAGAAGCAGATCCTAAACTCCTGTTCGATCATTGCCAGCAATTTGCTGCTGGTGGATGAGGTGATGCGTGCGGGCATGACCAGCCTCAAGGGCTAAAAGTTGTCTGCGGGGCGTTTAATCCAGTTAATAATTTACTCACACACCCGCGTCGACATGAAAATGGTATTCACAATACACTAAAACACACACCCCAAACACACACATTTAACCCCAAAATGTATTTCTCTACTTTTTTTGTAAAACTAATGTCTACTTAATGCAAAAACCAAGGGTTTAAAAAATTGAATAAATCTAAAATACTATTAAAGCAGACTACTTCAATCCTCGTCTCCGCCATTTCGATTCTCAACTTTGACACATAAGGAAATGCGGAACAAATTTATGCAAATGCTTTTGGACACCCAACTACAGTGAACACTTGAAAGAGGGGGAGAGTCGAGAGTGAAGAGCTGTCTTTTGGCTCAGTATGAAATGTCAGGGAGAAATTTAATAGACTCGCTCGCACTCTTTTAACAGAACACTTGATTTTGTTTTTCTCATGTTTTCGGTTTCTTTTATTCTCAATGAGAGAATCACACGGAACTGTCTTAAGGTAACCACTTGATGGGAATAATTTAGTTTGACTCTCTGCAGCAGCTGAGCATAAGGAAACTGAACAAAGCAAGCCAAGTGTCTGTTTTTTGTTGATGTTGCACTAAGTTTCTTTTTTGTTGCTTTAGACATTTCATTGCAGGCGTAAATCGTAAAAGCGCATACATACTTGCAGTTTATTGAGAGCGAAAAATAACTCTCATTGATTGAGCAAAGAGCACGTTGAGAAATGACATTTCAACTCCCAATTTTTTATGGGGGCCCTCTTTTCCCACAAACAATTGGGCCCCCGCCCCAAAATCTGGGCAAAAGTCCCCATTTTTTTTTTGGGAAACTGGATAAAACGAAGGACGCAATGATTTTGAATACGTGTAGCTATTTTATGGCAAAATTTTTTACCCCTTTACACAATATTATATTGGTGGCAGCCGTTCAAAGTTGGTTTTTCTTAAAATCTCTCAAAAAAAAAATAATAATAGTCAAACTTAGAAAAGCAACTGCTGCCGCCAATTTATTTTTTATTTTTGACTTCGCACTAGATTGCCATAAAAAATTATCAAGAAATTTCCATTCAAAAGCGTTTACATAAAAATGAAAAAAATCTAAAATTTTGTGACTTTTTTTACATTTGGCAACTTTGTGTTAAGAGTACCCAGAAGTACCCCTCTTAATTAGCTTGCAATATTGCTTATTATTTTCTTTGAATAATGTAATATAGCTGTAGGTATGCGCTTTTGCGCGGTTTTGCTTTAAATTTTTATAATATCGCATTTAAAATTATATTCCCATTTGAAATCAACCATGTTCTGTTATACAGTCAGCCTAGAAGTATGCTATTTTTCTAAACTTCGGAATAAAACACATGCACTCAGAGGTAAACTATTTTTATAAAGAGCCAATTTGAATGTGTTAAAATGTGTAGCATACTCTTAGAAGCACTGAATGTAAATTGTATTATGTTAAAAAAATTAGATTTTTGATTAATTAAATTTTTATTTTGATTTACTTCTTTAAGTATTGAATCCAAAGGGGAAGTAATGGAAAAAATCGGTGAGGGTAGTCAGATTGACTGAAAATCCTCGGCAGGGAAGGCAATCAATTTCAAAACTGCTTAGGTCAATATCTCATAAACCATTAGATATTTCAAGTCATATTTTTTTTTTTTTTTCTGGTGCTTATATGTACTTTTATGCAAGAATTGGGTCAAATCCAAGGACAAGTTTTTTTTTATAATTAAAAAACGAAAAAGTTGAAATATTTTTCGATTTTGATTTGGATTATCAATATCGTATAAATCATTTTTGTTGCTTTTAAATTATGTGGGTTGAGTTCAATCTCTTAAGATCATTTCCGTCGAAAATTTCAGCTTTCTAGCTAGGCTGGTGTAGAAATGCCAGAGTTTTGGCCAAAAATTAGTTCTGGCCCAAAGGTACTGTTCGAAACATGACCCATGATATCTAGTAGTCCTAATTTCCCCATGAAATTTTATAAATTTGACAAGCGTTTTAAATTTAAAACCTAACAAAAATCAGGACTACTAGGTTATCATGGGTCATGTGATAATGGTAGTATAGAAATAAATATTAGAACACTAATATGTTTTTCCTGATTCTCTGACTGACTGACTGACGCTCTACGCACAGTCTAAGCAGTAAAGCCAAGAAAGATGATACTTGAAGTGTACTTTTCAAAGGGGGAAGACCGAATTTAATTAAAAGTTTGTATGGGAAATATTCGTGAAAAACACATGGAAAAACATTCACCACAGAGATCACTTGAATTACAATTTTTGTTATACCCTTGCAAAGGGTATTATAATTTTGCCCAGAAGTTTGCAACGCATAGAAATATTCATTTCCGACCCTATAAACTATATATATTCTTGATCAGGGTGACGAGCCGAGTCGATTGAGCTTTGTCCGTCCGTCTGTCCGTCTGTCTGTTTCTACGCAAACTAGTCTCTCAGTTTTAAAGCTATCGAGCTGAAACTTTGCACAGAGTCTTCTTTTTACTGCACACTGCTAATATGTCGGAACCGACCGGATCGGATGACTATATCTTATAGCTGCCATAGGAACTATCGGTCGAAAAGGGTGGGTTTTAATGAGAAAAACTTTTTTGTTTTTAATGTTAACGTTGTCTCACTTCAGCGATTATTAACATTATACGCTTTTTATACAGATTTGGAAGTTTTTGTCAAAATCGGATGACTATATCTTATAGCTGCCAAGGAACTATCGGTCGAAAAGTGGATTTATTTAGAAAAATTGTTTGTTTTAATGCTGATGTAAAGTTAATTATATACCCTTGCAGCTCTAAATGTAAGAAATGGAGAACAACTTAATTTTCGATTTAAGCAATATTGATTGAGTGATTTCCCAAGCTCATCAATAGATGGCGCCAATTTTGCATCGCAGCTATTTGATATATATTAATCCGATTTTGCTCAAACTCTCCAAATTTGTGTTGAAACAAATGATATTCATAACTGGAAAGTATAAAGACGCCACCATTGAAAACAAATCAGTTTTTCTCAATGGATATACTTTTTCCACCGATCATTCCTATAGCAGCTATATGCTATAGTCATCCGATTTCAATCAAACTTAACAGAATTGTGTGAGCTTTTTTTTTTGAGGAATAAGAAGGTTTAAGTTAATTTTTCTTACATCAACTTTTTTCAGAACTATCTTTTCTATGGCAGCTGTACTATATAGTTGTGCGATTTTTATCAAACTTGGTGGAATCATAAAAAAAGCATAGAAAATTTATATTCACAAGGTTTGGGGACGTTTGCGTTGAGAACAATAAAGTTTTTCTTACTAAAACTAGTTTTTTTGTTTATCCGATTGTTCGTTGGGTCCACAAAAACAGCGTATTTGTACCAAAAGACTTTGTGCAAAGTTTGGTTAGGATAGCTTGAAAACTGATGGAGGAAATAGCATAGAAACATACGAATACGGCTGGACCAGCTCGGCTCGTCGTGCTGATTAAGAATATATATCGCTCACTTACTTCAACACTGGCATAACTCATAATAATTCATTTTGAGAAAAACACGTTTAAAGTTCTCAATGGACTTAACCAGAAAAAATGGTACTTATTTAATTAAAATATTATAAATTTAGAATGCTTATTGATAAAACATGAAAATATGATGTTTTTAACTGAAAGCCGATGTATGTTTGCTCAATATCGGCTGCAGGACAACTGAGATATGACGTTCTTGCATTTACATGAAAATGAACCTGTAAATTTATAATGAAACATATTTTTATATCACATGAAAAGTAAAAGAGATATCAATACGAAAATTTTTACACAAAATAAGCCGCGACATTTAGGTATGATTTATACATCAACGTCGATAATGAAGAGAATTTGGATCGAGTAGAGAACTTTCGAATGACAACAGCAGTGCAGAACAGGAAAACTAGACCAAAGGATTGATGTGGACTAGAAGAGTTACAATTGTGAGGAAAAATAAATAAGAAATTTTTTAAACCCAAAATAGTGAGAACGTTACTAACAATTAAAGATTCATGTATTTAGAGCTCTTTAAAGAAGCTCAACTAAAAATCTATTGAATTGAAAAAATGCTGATTCTCAATTACTACAAGTGATTTTAATTCCGATGGCTTTAATAGAGAATTGCTGCTGAAAATTGTTTGTTTATTGCTATAAAGTTCGATTAACGTTCTTTTATTATAAGCTCAGTTGCAATATTGGCTGAAGTGCTCTTAGACCTTTTAAGTTTTTCAACATTGCTAACTTCTGGTGAAGCTTTACAAAGAAATTTTTAATATGAGTTTTCAAAATTCACTTTAAATAAATTGCAAATAAGAGATTTAGGAAAGCCATAGAAAGCAAAGAACAAAAATCAAATATAAAAATGTAAATTATGTTATATGACAATGTCCAGGACAACAACACGACAAATGTTTTAAAATTAAAAGGTCAAAAACGAGGAATTAAAAAAGTGTTTGAGTATATTGTGTCCCAGAACTCAGGTATTAGAACGAGTCTTTAAACACAAAAAAACAAAAATATAAAAGGCTGCAAACCGGTCCTGAACCGAAAAGAACGGTTCGTCGTTTTTTGGGTCCGACGAACCGACCATGAACCGAACCCCTAATATTTTTAAATCTCGAACCTGAACCCGGACCGACCGCTTTTTCAAAAAATTAGGTTCGGTTCAAATGTAGTTCTTCCAAGGACACTTACAGGGAAAGATAGAAATTGCTTGTAATTTCGTTCTCCAATCCCGCGACATTTAGGCAGATTTACATCAACGTCAATAATGAAGCGAATATGGATCGAGCAGAAAAACTTTTGAATGACAATAAGAGAGAACAGGAATGCAACTGATAATCATGTGCATCAAACGCATTTTGATTTAGACTATGACCGTTACCTCAAGAGATTTAGACTCTGTAATAACAGTTTGTTGTTCTGCAAAAAACTCTATATTTAGTAAAAACGAAATGTTTGAGAATTTAGTATGACATTAGTATACTAATTATAGAATCTACTATATAAATGTTTTGATATAGAAAATTAAAAAAAAATTGCCCGACTGAGTGACGCGAAGATGAGCGGAATGTTTACTAACACTAAAAGAGATATGTATTCAGATTTCTTTTAAGAAGCTCACCTAAAATCGTTTGAATTAAAAAAAAAATTCAGGATTCAAAATTACTATACTGTATAAGAATTTAATTCTCTGGCTTTTCTTTTCGATAAACGTTCCTTTATTATAAGCTCAGTGCCCATATTGGCCAAAGTGTCTACCCGGCTTTAACTTTGTTAACTTTTTCTGAAGCTCCAAAAATTATTTCTTAAAAGAGATTCTTAATTCACTTTTAAATAAATCAACTTTTGATTGCAAAGAAGAGAAATTTATAAAAACCAAAGAAAGCAATGAACAAATATCAAATATAAAAATGTAAATGATGTTATAGATTCCTTGACAATTGTCCAAGAGAACACACATCGACAAATGTTTTGGAATTTGGTAAGGTCATCAAAACGAGGACCTAATAAAATTGATTAATAAAATTGAGGTTAAGCAAACTCAGGTAACAGGTTGAACGGCCCTTTCAAAATTAAGTAGATTTTTGAAAGAGGTAGTAAAGGAAGGTAAAAATCAGAAGATATAATGCTTCAAACTTGAAAGATTATTGAAGTATAGAATATTTTTGAAAAATTAGTATTTAAAAGAAATATTGTTAAAGTTTTTGTTCAGGTTACGAACCAAAACATTGGGTTCAGAAGGTTCCAAGAACCGGGCCGCGAAAAAAATAAGGGGCCCCCCCGAAAGAACCAATCCAACAATTTCTGTCAAAAAGGGCAATTGACCAAAGCTTTTGAAAAAAATTGAGTTCTGGTTCACGAACTTAAAGAAGGTGTAGACTGATAGGTTGCTTGCCAAAAAGTTAGGTAAAAAAGGAGAAAAATGACATAAACAAAAAGTTAAAAAAAACATTTACATATTTTTTGGGCCAAAATTCGAATGGCCCCCAACCCCCAGCGGCTCAGAACACCCCATTCTCCCCTACACAATACAGCGAGTATTTCTGCATCATTAAGTCAAAAATCGTATTTTTTGAGTTATGCCAGTATTGAAGTAAGTGAGCGATATGCGGTTTATGCGGTTTATGTTGCTAGCCCTGCATAATGTTGCTCATTGCCTTATAAATTTCTGTGGTATACTTTTGAGCGCTAAATGTTGCAAAGACTCAAATGTTGCTAACCCTTTAAAATATGTTGCTAATTGCAAATTTGACCGTTTTGTTTGTGGTTTGTGGGGGAAAACAAGTGTAAACTGCGTCTGTTAACAAAAATAAATGTCGTTAATTCTTTTAGAAGGTATTCTTATAGGTATGGGTGCATAAAGCAGGCCTTGACTTCTCAAGACTTGATAGTCTCCCCAAGTAGGCCTTGACTAGCCCATTTTAGGCATTTAGAATTTACTTGAGATCGACCATCAAGCAGATAGAGATAACATTTAGACATAAAATCTGCTCAGCCTCTTAATTCTGAGTGGTTTAAGTTAGCGATGGGCACGCCCTTGCTTCCATTGCTCCGAGATATATTTTCGGCAATTGGCTTCAGTAAGTCTCACAATAAATTGCGTCGCAATTAACTTGCTTCGATGGATATTTTGCTGATCTAAACCAGCGATGGACACTGGATCCCCCAGGGGGCGAAAACATTTCGCTATTTACACATACACGAGCCGAACGCATGCCAAAGCTGAGGAGAAGAGAGCAAAAAGCCTTTGCGCTTTATTTCCCCACACCAATACACTCCCACTTTTTGGCTCTCATTGTCAATCGCTGTTGTAGATATACCTTGCAGTGTTAATGCTGAGAGAGTGAGAGAGTATTCCTTTCAGAAATGAGCTCAAACATGAAGGAAAAACAATTTCTTTATGGATATGCCGAGTGTATTTAGCTAAAGGGCACAAAATTAAGCAAATTGGTATACAAGTTTTTGATCTTTTTTAAAAGATAAGATAAAACCGCAATATATTTGTTCTAGAAGAACTTAAATGCAGTTTCTGCGACCAAATGCAAAGTTTCACACTCTTATTCCGAACATTTTGTGTAAAAGTAACCCAAAGAAGCGATGCTAGCAGACAATTCTGCAATGGTCTTGATATCACACGTTCACTGTATTTGTGTGTGTGTGTTTGTGTCTAAATCCCTTTTTATTTTGTTTGAGGAAAAGGACTTTTCCTGTCAACATAAAGAAATTGATATTGAAATGCGAATGATAATGAGCTTCAAATTTGTTTTTGGTATTTCAGCCCATTTCACATGTCCACATTCATCTATTCGACCAGACATCCATTCAGTCATTGCATGTGTGTGTGTGGTGTAAATGTGTTGAAAATGTATTTCATTTCGTTTAGAATCCATTACAAAACCCTTTCCGGTGGGCGCTTTTGATTCTAATCCCTCCACATGTCAAGGATTTATGTCTAAACATTTGCTCTTTGGTCAATGCTTGCTTACCTGTCTCCGCTCCCACCCAACTTGATGGGAATTTCTTAATACAAATGTCTGGGGCGGATGCCCAAAACTTGGGGTTAAATGCAAATTTCGATTGCAAGTTTTTTTTTTTTTTTTTTGTGTGAAAAAGTTTCCGTTTCACTGACTCCCGTTTTTTGGGTGACTTCATTAGCAATTCCTCCCCCTTTTGCTTAACAAATTTTGGCTGTACGCCTCTTCGACTTAAACGAATTTGTCAACATTTCTTTTTTTTAATTAATTTTAAAGAGAAAGAGAGAGAGAGAGAGAGAGGGGGAACAACAAAAAAGGTTAAGGATTAGGAAAATGAAAATGTTGTCCTGCCATAAATCATTCATTTCCACACAGACACAAAGGGAATTTTGTTTCAAAGAATTCATTAGCTAAGTAACTCCAATTAGATCAAGTTGAATTTCAATTCAAACTCTTTGGGTAACAAATGGCTTCTATTTTGACAGAACATTGCGTGTTTTTCAACGTCATCATGCAAAGTTGAACGTACTTTGCTGGTAGACAGGGCTTCAAAAAAAACTTTGACCTTATCGGTGTGTCGAAGGATGATTTGTAATCAACAAAATGATGGTAAGTTTTGATGCTTCTATCATAGGTCTTCTCCAGGATTTGTTGTAATATAAATATCTGGTCTGTGGTAGATTTACCAGGTCTAAAGCCACACTGAGATGGTCCAATCCACACTTTTCGCAAGTAACTCCGCACCAAGCTGAAAAGAGAAAACTTGTACACTTTCAAACGGTTTCAACTGATTCGAAACATTAAAATATTATTTCAAGTACCCAAACAAGCTTACAAATATTCACAAACATTCACTTTTATCTGATTTTTTTTCTTTCCTTTCCTTTCATTTATCTTTTCACTTCTTTTTTTTGTTCCCCTGGCGCGAAATGAAATTGCGGATAATTTGCAAGTAGGCGGAAAAGACACAAATTGCAGGCAAATTGCTTGAAAATAAAGAGGAACAAAACGAACAAGAAAAAACCCTAAAAAGTTGCTGTCCAGGACAATGGCTTGGCGTTTTGAGCAGTTTTAAGGGGCGAGCAGAAGGAGCAGGACAACAATGAGCAGTAGCTGTTGTTGTCCATTGCGTGCAAATGGCTTTTCACATGCTAAAATTGTTGCACCACAAACAAAACTTGAGGGGGGAAAAGTGTTGGACAGGCAGTCATCAGCTCGTGATCCTTCAAGTATTATACTATTGGGGTCTTTCCGGCAGAAGGAAAGTTACGCCGTCAGTTTGCAGCCAATAAACCGAATCAGTTCTTATTTCCCCCCGGTTTGCATGTCCGTCTAAAAGAGATGTTCTAGAAGTGAAAACACAACGTTTGGACTGATCGTGAGTACAGGGTTGCCCATATTCGACGGACCCATCTGGCAACGCCATAACTTTTGACAGAGATGTCAGATCGCTTAATGACATACCGCGTTTGAAGCGTCAGTCCAAGCAGATTTTTACCATGGAACAATACACGCCACGCGAGCGCTCTGAAATAGTTGAAATTTACATTCAACAGAACAAGTCAATTGTGAAAACTCAACGTGCTTTTAAAAAATTAAAAATTAAGCCCATTTACTTGAATGGGACCGTAAATAAGCAAAATTGCCGTATTTACGCCACTGAAAATCCTGAGGAGATTCAAGAAGTGCCTCTTCATGACGAAAAGTCACAGTTTGGTGCGGCGTTAGTGCGAAAACGGTCATTGGGCCGTTTTTCTTCCAAAATGAAAATGGCCATGCTGTTACCATCAACCAGGAGCGTTATCGCGACATGATGACCAATTTTGTGATGCCAATTATTCGTCGAAAGCGTATGAGGCAGTTCTGGTTTCAACAAGACGGCGCTCCACCGCACACAAGTCGCATAACAATCGATTTTCTGAAGAAATTGTTTCCGGGCCGTTTGATGTCGAAAAGTGGTGATTTGGACTGGCCACCTCCCGCCTGACTTCTTCTTGTGGGGATATTTGAAGTCAAAGGTTTACGTTAACAAGCCAAGGACCGTAGAAGAGCTCAAGGACAACATTCGTGAAGAAATAGCCGCTATTCCGGCCGAAATGTTGGCGAAATCGATGGAAAATGCTGCAAAAAGGGCACAATACGCCATCAACGCCAGAGGCGGCCATTTGAGAGATATCATATTCAAAAATTGATGTAAACAAATCTACTTGGAACCGCCAAATTTTTATTTTTTTTCTTTGATTTTTTAAAAAAAACATGGGTCCGTCGAATATGGGCAACCCTGTATATAGCTCCAGTCCATTTTCCATCTGTGTAGCATTGATCAAGATCAAATGAAAGCTAGTGGAGGTATATAGCCATTAAAGATTCTAAGAGCGTACATAACCCTCTCCCCCCCCTCCCCTTTTTTGACAAACACGCACCACAGGAGTCAACGGAGTCAAAGTGGCAGACGAGACACATGTGAAGTCGCGTCGCATTGAAGAGGTGCCACCACCCCCCACACGACTTAAATATAAAATTTATATAAATGTTTGTTGGGGGTTGTGCTAAATTTTATTTGACTTTGCCTGACTTTCGAGTGTCTTTGAACTTGTGCAGTCCCTGCGGGAGGCAGCTCTCTCTCTATACCCAAGTTAAAGTTGCTGCGGGACTATTGATTTCGCTTTAACCAGGGGCCGCTCGCTCGCCCACAAATCACTTGAATTGCCTGACAGTTTTAACTGTGCTCCATTCGCAATTGCAAATTCTTTTGTGAAAACCCATTAGACACCCGGGTCTGGTGAGGAGCACACTCATGGTTTGTTTGTGTACTCATACATACTCCTTTCTTGTTTTTTTTTTACTGTTGGTATGGAAACATTGTTGGCACTTGAGGCTTCTCTTGAATGGCGTTTAATTAGCAATATGTATTATTAATTAGTCTAATTTCCATGCCCGGGCACACATTTGATTTATATGCGACCAGCTGCTGGGGGTGATAACACACACACAAACCCATTAATACATACAGTCATACATTATATATATTTATATACAGAATTTATGCAACTAGAGATATATCCTCCAGACGGTATTTTTACACTCAGGGAAAGATTCTGCTGAGATAATAGCGATCTGTTTGTTTTTTTCCTTTAAAGTAGGAATAAGAGCAATAAAAAAAATTATAAAAAATTTCTTCTTCGAGGAAATTTAAGCGGAAGACTTGGACGATATTTGGTTTCAACAAGACGGCGCCACGTGCCACACAAGGCACGCCACAATCGATCTTCTGCGCCCTATCTTTGAAAATCGAATAATCAGCAAATATGGAGATGTGAATTGGCCGCCAAGAAGCTGTGATCTGACACCGTTAGACTGTTATCTTTGGGGAGCGGTCAAGGACAAATGTTATGCAAACAATCCTGAAACAATTGATGAGTTGAAAAACGAGATTTGAGTTGCTATTGCTGACATACATACGTGCGAAACAATTGAAAATGTTCTCAAAAATTGGGTAAATCGAATGGGCTACTGACAAGTCAGTTTTCATACATAAATGAAATGAACCAACCTTTCCAATAAATGATCAACATTTGAAAAATATCGAGCCTTTTTTTTTTGATGGCATAATTAAATTCCAATTTTTAAATGGATCACCCTGTACATACAATATGTGCTAGTGTTGGGTTGATATAAAAAAATTTTGGACAAGCCCCAGCCAGCATTTGGAAGATCGTTTTACAAAAATCACTTTGAGGAGTCTTTTTCGAGTCGCCTTGCTGATTAAAAAGAGATTGGTGATTAAAAGAAGACTCGAAAATGAATCGTGCATATGCTTAAAATGTGATTCATTGAAATAAGACTAACAAAACGTAAAGCAATCGAAAATTGATCGCGCGGGTGATTGAATAATGATTGTTTTTGGTCTCGAGTCGAAACTGATAGGTAATACGACTCGAAAATGATTCGGAAGGGCGAGTCATAAATGACTCCTTTAGAAGAGTCATAAAAGACTCTTTCACAAACGACTCTTTCAGAGGAGTCGCGGCTAGGGTACCATTTTCTCCCGACGAAAGAGTCATTTCGGATCGGAAAACGAGCGCACTTGTGACTATTTTAATCAGTAAGAGGAGCCGAAAAAGACTCGAATATGATCAAAAATTTCTTGAAATGCTGGCTGGGAGTGAACTTGTTCTTATTCAATTGTTCATTTTTGTTCAGTGAGAGTTGTTCAGTTGTTCTGGCTCAGTCTGTTGTTCAGAGTGAGTTGTTCAGATAAGAGCTGTTCATTAAGAATAGTTCAGTGGAGTTTCTTGCCGAGTCAGTAGTTAAGTCCTTCTTGCTCAGTCAACTGTTTATTGCTATGTTCAGTTACTAGTTTATTTCATTGTTCAGTGTGGAATGTTAGGAATAAAAACAATAAATAAAAACATTTTTTTTCTAAATTTCAAAAAGATTGCACAGCTTTTTTAAGGTTGAAATAAAATAAATAAAAAATAAAACAAGTTTTGCAAAATTTTTTTGTCTATTTTTAAGATTAAGTTTAGGATATTTTTAAAAGATTTTTTCGGTAGAAACACTTACATTTTCAGCCAAACATCTGCTCAGAAATGTTAGATTAAGTCAAGCAGGGTATGAATCGAAAGGTTATTAAATTTTCAATAATCGCGTAAAACATTGTTTTTAAATCGGCTAAGCAGTTTGAATGCACAAAGCAACAATATTTCAAAAAAATTTATTTTTGCTCAAAAAAGTTCGAAATTTCTTTTTGAAACATCTACAAAAACTATTTACAAAATAGAAAACAATTAAGAATCGCGCTTTTTCGAAGAGAATAAGTTATTGGTAAGGAAAATCTATGGATGAACACCGAACCCATCCTCGATGATTGCAATACATCATAGCTAGGATGAATATCGGCGTTTTGAGCAAGCCCATTGGTAAAATCTCGCAAGTTTTTTCAGATTTCGATACGGTCAGGATTTGTTATTTAAAACTGTATCAAAAAACAGTTTCCTAAAGCCAAAAAATTCATTCTTTGTGGTGTTATCTTCGTTGAGACAAAGTAAAAAAACATCTTTTGTTTTGCGCCTAAAAAATTGAATATCATGTAAAGTCGCAGGTGTCCGCAGATCTTTTTAGACATTTTAAAATCAGAAGACAACATAGATATTTAAAAAAAATATTGAAACGCGAATCCCCACCAATATCAGAAGTTCTGGTCCACGAAAGTCTTATGGTGGCTTTTTTTCAAGTGGTTAGTGGTGTAGTCAACTTTAACTACATTTTTGTATAGGTCACAAACAACAGTTTTTTTTAGTTTATACAGGACCGGCCGTCAATCGTCAACAAGTACGACGTCCATACAGTTCTTTTTCAGTTTCAAACATGGCTAAACGAGGCTGCTTGTACACATGCAAAGGAAGCATGAAACATATGTTATGTTTGATTGCTCTTAGCATATCAATTTGAGGAAATCAATCGAAATAGAACCTCTTTATGAGCTCACTGCAGTATAAGTAATCGATAGAGACACGTTATTGGAGCAACTACACACAAAAAAAACAGAACGATTCGGTCCTGATTCGGTCTAGAATTCGGTAGAGAACGATTCGCTCTTGAAAATTCTTACTTTTATACGAATCGTTCTTAAATTCGAAATTGACCGTCAAAAATTCTTCTCCATTCACAAAAAAATGTTTTAATTTCAGATCATTTTTCGATTTTAAATTCAAAATTGACTGTTAAAAATTCAAAAATAGGAATAAAATTCTTGATTTAAGAAAAAAAGTTTTAATTTAAGATCATTTCGTTCTTGATTTAAAAAGGAGCTCTTAGTTTAAATTTAAATCGCTCTTAGCTAACATCAAGAAGTCTAGATCTTGCTTATTTTGAGATCTAAAAGTTCTTTAAAAAAATCCCGAAACGTGCTGAACATTTCCAAAACGTTCTTGAAATCAAGAATTTAGGAACTTTTATAAGTGCTCTTGAATCAAAAAATTTTGTACTTAAATTAAGAATTTTCTGGCTTATTGAAGTTTTGAAACTGAAAGTTCTAGCTTTTTCTTTGTAGTGTGAGCACTTTGAAAATTTAATTAAATAAAGCTGGCGCGACCATTTCGCCCAATGTGCGCTAAATGTTTCAAACAAGGCTGCAAGCCGGTCTGGAACCGAACTTCCGAATTTTTTTGGGTCCCACGAACCGAACCCTTAATATTTATCAACCCACCGGGCCACTTTTTTAGAAAAATTAGGTTCGGTTCACAAAATTGAGTTCTTTTTCCAAATAAACAAATTCCTTGTAATCTGACTGCTTTCATTCTACATTTATACAAAAAAAAAAAAAAAAAGTCGAGATATTTTCAATCTTTTAAATCTTGGAGTAAGCCCGGCATGAGCTTGAAAATTCAATCTCGACTTCCAGGATATTCTACACAATTCAATCCTATAAGGATTGACCCATGCCTTTCGAACTTGAATCATTCCAAATGTGCTTACTTCAATCCCTTTCGAGATCACATGTCCATAAATTGGAGAGCGAGAGCGAAGAAATATAAGTAGCCTTTTAGACATGCAGCAACAACCGATGGGGTTGGTGGTGTGCGATGAAATGCCATTCCATTCATGTTCAGTGCGCGCATGGTCGTGGGTTCGAATCCCAGTTGAGCACAACAATTTTTATATTTATTTGTTTTTTTCAGAAGTCTTAAATAAACCAAGTTTGAAGTTGATAAGGATGTCCTATGGCATGTGGCCTGGCGGAGGAAAGGAAGAAGAGTTGTCTTTCCTCAAATTAAAAAGTCAAACATGCCAAAAATGATACAGCTTTGGGATTAAATAATTTTTTTTTTTCTAAAATTTTTTGCTAATTCAATCTCTTAAAGGATTACCCCGGGATAATTGTAATCTTTCTTGGGATCAAAAAAGGCGGATCAACTCAATCCTTTTTCTGATCGGTTCAAGCATATCCGGGATTACGTTGTTTTCATTACCGCTTGGGATTGATTTGATCCCGTATGGATTGATTTTTTTTTTTGAGTGTATCAGGCTTTTCTTTATTACGAGCACTTTTTGCTTGTGGCTGTTCTTTTGTTTGCCTTTTAAAGTTTTTTTTACTTCTTTGGAGAGTTTTTCCTCCGTTTTATTGCGCGTCATTGCAATATTCTCTTTGAAAGTCAAAACCGACTTTTTTTTCAATGTGGCTCACAACCCCCATATCTCACTTATTTTTTGGTGGCGTCACATAACCAAAAAGAAATTATTACAAAAAAATCATATTTCTATCAAACAGGCAATTGACCAAAGATATTTCCCTCATACTTACTTTTGTCATTACGAAAAAAATTGTGTATAATATTCACAGTCCAAATAGAAAAAACTTTCTTTTTTAAAAAAAGTCGAGTTCTGGTTCACGAACTTAAAGAAGGTGTAGACTGATAGGTTGCTTGCCAAAAGTTAGGTAATAAGAAGGGAGACATATCAGATAAACAAAAAGTTTAAATATTTTTTTTTACGCCACCCATATAGATGGCAAAAACACCCCCAGCGGCTTAGAACCCCCATTCTCCCCCTAGTTTTTCGAACAAAACGGTATAGACTCTTTCCCTATAGTCGTGTTTCTCTGAGTTCGAACCTAAAGTAAAAATGAAAACGTTTCGGTTCTGCTGGTCTTGATTTGCCTAATGCCAAAAAGAGAGTGTCACTTCCTGTTTTTTAAACCTTTTCAAACTTTTTTACACTCGTCCAATTACTTAGGTGAACTTTAAAGCTTCTGTCCCCTGCACTTGTAAACTAATCGACCCTTTTTTTTTTGTTTGGTGTCCAATGCTTAGCCACACTCCAGGGTCAGGCGAGGATGACGACAACATTGTTGCTGCTACGTTGGGGAGGAGGGGGGCTCTTTTTTTTTGGTGTGACTTATCAAACGTTTTGGCATTTGCACAATTCGCCACACTTGAGGAATTTGCACAAGCCACCGACCGACTCCTCGACCCCTCACCCCCATCACATGGCATTATCATATTTTCATTAAACTGAAAGCCACGAAGAGTGGACAGAAAATGTTGAAAGAAACTTGGCAAATGAAAATTGAGAAACGGGCAAGTTTTTTTTTTTTTTTTTTTGGACAAAAAGTTTTGTTAATTATTTTGCAGCGCCTGCGGATATTTACCTAGATTGTCCTTGGGCTGACCTAGTCAGGTGTTGTTGCTGTTGCTCCTGCCATACAAGTTGATATATGTTGATGTATGTTGATATATGGTTTTCTATATCGCGTTTTTGTTTATGTTTTGTGGGGCATGCAAAGAAATTGCTGCTCCTGCTCCTGCTTCGTCACTCCTGACCGAACGCTTTTGTCTCGCATTTTGGTTTTGTTGGTCGTTTGTCATTTGCCACACACACACAGATACACCAGCACGCACTCACACATGCAAATATGTGTCTTTGCAAAAGGTCAAAGGTCTATTTAAATGTCACATTTGGTGTGGACACTCTTTAACTGTGATTTACAAATATTTTGTGGGTTTTTCTTATTGGGACAAGCATTCGGGTATGAGTCCTTACAGGCACGCAGGCAATATTTGAGGTGAAACATCTCTCCCATTTTGGTACGGAAGATTTTAGTTGGAGTAAAATTTGATTTCAGCGTCACGTGACGCTGACGTTATTCATATTTTGTGTTATTGTTTCACTGGTTGGGATCTGGGTGGGACTTGGGAGGGATCTAAGTGGTATCTGGAAGGGACTTAAGTGTGATCTGGGTGGGAACTGGGTAGTAAATGAGTGGGTTCTGGGAGGGATCTAAGTGGTATCTGGGAGCGATTTCCTTCTGCCTTACCTTTGGGTAGTCACTTTTACTCGTATATCAAAAAACGCTTGCAAAAGATATCGCAAAAGTCTCACAAGCGAATGATATCCGCGTGACTCCTAGAATAAGTCTGGTACAGTGTATATTTTAGTCGGTGCTTCACCGACTTTCTCACTTCTTTCATTTTGCTACGTTTCGTTAGCCTGTTGCTTCATGTGTTTCATTTTTACACCTGATTCGTTGAATTATGGCCAGGAAATTGAAATTTATGTTCATGATTTCCGCCGCCATTAACGTAGACATTTTACAGCTGATCGAGTTAAAGAGCTTGAAGACTAAATCCGCCCCCCAGACAAATGCTTATGATGATGACTCGATTTAGCCGCTTAGTGAAATGAAGCCAATGTCGTTAAGTGCTGCTCCCTGCTGCCTGCTCTCAGCTCCAAGCTCCAAGAAGCAAAAGGCAATTCTAATTTGCCATCTTATCGATTGCCAGCCACCAGGTAGGGGTACGTGGTAGTTGGAACTGGGGGGTGGCTTTCATTTCTGCTTTTTTACTTTTTGTCGTCCAAATGAGCACAAAAGATAAAGATGGCAGACAGATGAGGGAGCCAACAGCACAAAAGGTGTGCTAAAACGAAAAAAAAGCAAAAAAAGGAAGCAACTCACAAATTATTTTTTGCCTCTGTACAAAGATGACAAGCGGATGGGAGAGGTAACTGTAAAAACATATACGACAGATGTTTACAGGTGGGTGGGATTCTAAGTTTTCGAATAAGGAATCAAAGTTTCGTTCAATAAGAAGGAAATGAAAATCGATTTGGAATATTGTTGGGTTTGAATCGAAATGCTGATAAAGCTGGTTTAAGAAATTGATACAATTGAAAAATTTTGTCGGAGAGATGATATGAACAGAGTCGTTTCCATTTGCGGTTTTCAAAGGAAACCCGTTTAGTTAGGGGTTGGTTTGATCCCTGTTTCAGTTAAACTTTGGAAAATTTTGACATTTTTTAGAACAGCGGATGGGTACACAGTGAACCTTTGCGCCCTTGTAAAGCGTAGTATACACTTCTACCAAAGACTTGCCAAAACAAAAACTCCTAGAAAAAACTCACAAAAATTTTTGTGGCAGTCTCTTTGGTGGCAGTCCACTTCCAACAAAAAGACCTCAATTAAATACCGATAAAATACTAGCTCCGTATTTTTTATGTTATCGATAGCTCCTGAATAACTAATTTTAATTATTTCAACAGGTATCGCACATTGTCGATACACAAATATGCGTCGTCGGGTGAAATTTGAATAATTTTCCCATCAATGATTGAGCGCAAATCTCAAAGCAAGCTACAAAACACCGTGAGACTTCAACCAAATTTAAACTGGGTAATAATTATGAATTTAATCATTACTAAATTGTCATATCTGCTCATCAGGGCCGTAAAGAACGCATGTTAATCATTTGTATTTACTGATTGTGAAACTTATAATTTAAAATCAAACCAAATACAACGCTCTAGGCAATGTGACCATATTACATGCATACATCTTACAATCTGGTCACACTGTCACAAAACAAAAGAATTGTCACTATTGGTATTTTTGTTTTGGCAGTTCTTTGGTGGAAGTGTATACTACGCTTAACCCAGTTCCTTATTCTGCTCATTCAAAATTGAATTAATTTTGTTAATGCTGCGCCCTTCTGTTTTATTTAGGTTTACTTTTTTTTAAAAGAAAAGGACAAATATTTATCAAATGATTCTTGAAAAATCATGTGAATACATAAAATAAGAACAAGAAAATATTATAAAACTAATTTAAAACTGACCCGGCATACGTTGTTCTGTCATATACATAGTTGCTAGTAAATATTCTGACATTCATGTTGTCTGATCTGTTCTTGCCTTTCGCATGTGTTTGTTTGTTTGTTTAATTGGCAAGACATCCTGACGCTACAAGTACAATATACTTATAAATTAGTGCGCCAGTCACAACGTTTGAAAATTACTTAAATATTTTAAATTTCCTACTTAAAGGCTAACTTATACCTAAACATGTATTAATATCATCATTTAACGTTAGCATACAAAAATTAAACAGTTCAAATATATAATTAATATGCTATCAAGTCGTTTAGGAATTCCCAAACGATTATGGCAGCTCCGGCATGAAGTAAGAGTCGTTGGGGCCAGTACGTTAGGCGAAAGTCACTGGAGATTTGGTAGTGGTACCAATGAAACAGCTATATGACCACCTAGCCTCCTTTGTGTTGTGTTGTGTTCCTGCCTTTTGAAGTTATGTGCAAACATTACGAGACCTAGAGCCAGCCTACTATTGATGGTTTGATTAATATTTAATGTTATTATTCCTTTATCAACTAATGATTTCCTCGAAATTGCATGGCGTCCTTATAGTCTTTATATCGTGGGGTAATCGATTCGAACAGCGAACAGTATGGATGAAAAATTGTCTCTCCGAAACTGACAGTCTGTACCAAGGTATACTAAACAAGGTAGGCTCACTCACTCTCTCTCTCTCTTGACAACTTGATAAATTTCAGTCAGAAAGCAACTGTTGTAAGCAAAGCATCTCCGCGGACGAATTTTTTGTGTTTTACTTAGTAGCTTAGTAGGCTTTGTATTGAAATATATTTCTCTCTCGCTCTCGCTCTCTTTGACACAAATATACGGAGTTCTGAGAGAGCGAGTGAGCCTACCTTGTTAAGTATGCCTTGGTCTGTACCTTTGACACACAATATTGTTTGTTCTTCTTCAAAGGCTAAAGTTAAGTTTTTCCTATAGGTATGAGGGTTCTTTTGTCGAGACTATTTCATGTAATAAAACAAGACTTCGCACATCCATCCACGATTGTAGGGGTAAGTCAAATATATTAATGGATACGTCAGATATTCTATCCATGCTATGTTGTTAAAGGCTACTTGTATTTTACGTTTACTTGCTGAGTCACAGTTATTGAATACTTCAACAGCATAGAAGAGGACAGAAGTTAGGAGGGTCTGGGCTATCAATAAGCGAATCTTGACTGGTAGGAAGGTTTAAGCTTAATAACATTCTGGCTTCTTAGTAGCCTATACAACTTGCCTACGGATCCAACAATATGATCGTTCCATGTGAGAGTTGTGGAAAACACAAATCCCAAATTGCTTGCTCGTTTTACATATTCAATAGCAGAATTATTTATTGTTAGCTGTGGCAAGCTGGAGATATCAAAGTTTTTGTTGCTAATTATTAAACACTTTGACTTGGATGGGTTTGGTGAGGTCATTTACATAAATAAAAACAAGAGAGGAACCAAGAACCGATCCCTGCGGGACACCACGTTTTATATTCAAAAATGATGAAGAAGCCCTTGATGTGACAACAGACTGTCGCGCCTGCGAGATATGACCGCAGGAATTTCACAACCGTGCTTGAGAACAATGACAGTTTCTTTAATTTAGTGCATAGAATTTCGTGGCTTACCGTGTCAAATGCTTGTTGCATTCGTTCGACGATCCAAATAGCCACCCCTACGTGTTGCTGGCATTGTTTACTGTAATACACATAACCTCATTTTGAGTAATTTTAAGGTCGTTATTTAGTTTAAGAATAAAGCATCATTTATCTTTTGAACTTAATTGAGCACTTTGTGTATTGTAATCAAGACTTACTTAACCTATAGGTTTTGGCTTTCAAAAGCAGCGAGTTCAAGTTTTCAGAACGAATCGAGGAGTTTGCATACAGAATACATTATTGGCGCTCATAAGTCTGCGGGGCTCGTAGCTAAGTTTAAACCAGCGGTGTCCAAACTCACACAATCAACCATTACGCTTGTGTGCGTAGCAGCGAAACATGAAGTAAACGTCACGACAACATGAGCCACAAACAGACGAACAAATGCCATGTGAGAGAACAAAAAGCCGAATTTATAGAACACACGTATTCTGTCTCTCTCTATACGTGTGTAGGCTGTGACACTGGCACAATTATGGGATGGGCTTTTGGCGTTTTGTACCCAACTGGTCTAAACAAAGTAAGACGAAATATAATGTTGAACCGATGTAGCAAAACTTGAAAGGCAACCCACCCAAACTGTTTACAAGGAAGTGAAAGTGAACGAAAAAGTGAAAATCTTGTTGTGTTATTCTTTGTGTACTTCCGCAATTGGTTTACCAGCAACATCAATTCCTTAAACACACACACGTACACACATCAGTCATCAACCATCAGCCATTTGCTTTCACTAACTTGTCAACATTAAAATCTCATTTAGTTAGTTCGTCTCCATTTTGAAGCTCAAACACTTGCCAAGTTCAAAAACCGAAGCTGTAGGCCACGAGACCTGCAGGATGATGACATTATAATGCCGGAACACCCAAGTCACAAGTGTGTGTGTGTGTTCATTTGGTGTTCATCTGTCTACATGGCGCCACGGCTGCCAATGCCCCCAACGGCACTGAAACTGAGACAGAAACTGAGGCGGCGGCACTTATGTAATTACCGCATTTTGGGCAGACCAAAAACCAATGAAAAATTAAACCACAAGAACGACCCAAAGATATCTCGTAATTTGGGAACAAAAGATGAACTGTTAGAGTTTTAGTATGGTTTAGTAGGAAACTCTACCATAATGTGTGGACTGTACAAAAAAGTTTTGCCATCTTAAAATCAGTCACAGCTGAGAAAAAAGTGGGGGTCAGTAGGTGTCTAGATAAAGTTTCTAGCGAAAAAAACATTCCTACATACATATATGGGCAACCGAAGGGAAGCTGTTTAGCTATTTAAAGTTCCCACAATCTAATATGCCTTTCTTAGCTGACAAATACCCCCCATTTCTGTAAGAAAGGAAAAGAAAAACAACAAAAAACACACCAGGGAGTGCTCATATGTGTGTGTTTGGGTGTGTGCGTGCATGACTTTGTGTGTAACAATGCCCCTTGGCGTCAGCAGGTGACAGCTCCTTTATTTCAATTACGTGTGTGTGTGTGTGTGTGGGTGTGGGGGGAGGGGACCCTTCTTTGACCCGTTGCCAACTTTGCATATACAATTTGCGCAATTAATTAACGCCCAAAGTTATGTGCCACCATCAACAACATCACACAGTGCGTATACGCAACTTTTTGCCGGCTGCCGCAAAGTATGCAACGGAAATCAACTTTTCAAGAGAGACAACAGGCAAAAAAATCAAAAAACTTCAACACTTCGTTAACCTTTATTCATGCCGGCCAGACAGACTGTGATGCCAACTCCAGGCATGACCACTTTTTACACCGGCGATAACGAAACTCCAAACAATTTATGTTGTGTTTTTGTTGCTGTTGGCTTCTGGGCGCATTTTAATTTGCATTTTTTACAAACAAAAAATTGTTACATTATTTATGCACTTCATATGCGAGTACTCAGTTGTTATTGCTGCTGTTATCGCCCTTCCCAGTTATTTTTTACGAGTTTACTTCTTTTTCCTTTTTTTTTTTTTTGTGCTTACTTTAGACCCTTCCGGCAATTTCCAATTGAACTGATATGGCAAAAGCTGTTGCCACAAAAATGATGCTTGCTTTATGTTGAAACGTTGGACCAAACGATGCTTGTGATTATGCGAAAGCAACGCCATTGGCTTCCCCAACCCCATGACTTTGTCATACTCGTTAGGAACTCATCTTGGTTTATATACACATAAATATTTGGTTTATTTTTTTTTCTGTAGGTCGCTGGGTTTAGATTTAAAGACTGAAAATCCGTTTGTAAATCAAAGTTTTACCCTAAAAATGCGTATATCCAAATCACACAGAGCTTTGCAATCGCTAACCTGCTGGCTAACGTGAGCGGCAAGCCTGCTTATAGGGCTACATATCTCCTCTGAAAACCACACGAAAAAGAAAACAAAAACAATAAATTCCGATAATGAACCGACACAAAAAATCTTTTGGGTTCGTGTTGGTGGGGTTTGACCCTTCGCACTCTCGTTGTGCATTACAACTTAACTTAAACTATTTTCTTCTTGATTTTTGTGGTATTTAGATTTTTTTCTTCTTGATTTGTTAAGGCGAAAACTGCTTGCATACGAGAAGACAATTGATCTTGACTTCAAACCGGTGGGCGAGGGCAGTGCGGGGAGCCATTAGCGAAGAGCGCAAGCAAAAAATGAGAACAAATCTCGCTCTTGCTCTCAGCGTCGCCAACGCTTCGGCTGTCAAGAAGGTGCCAACAGCGAAGGCAGCTTTGGCATATTTGCCGCGTCGGTAATCAATTGAATGTGAAAAGCCAACGAAGTCGGAAGTGATTAAAGTATAAATTAACAAAAAAAAAAAAAAACAATGGATGATGCACACAAACACGAACAGCTTCTTAACGAGTTTGAATGAAAAGAAGCGTTAAAATATTTAAATGGTAAGTAAAAGTGCTAAATTTTAAATTTACATATTTTCCTGGAAGAAGCGGCCGACGCGCTGTCGCTATGTATTGAGTGTATGTATACATATGTAAGTATCGCGATTTTAATTTGTGTTAGTGTTTGTACTTTCGTGTTTTAGCGTTAGCAGACATATGTTTTCGCATCATCTGCTTTATCCGTATCGCTTTAGTAAATTATATTTATCGGTATTCTATTTTTTTTTGTTGTGTATGTTTTATTTTATGTCTGTTTGTAATAATCGTGCTATTTTGTAATTATATTCCAGATTGAAATTGCGAAGTGGGACGACTTCACGGATAAAATTATTCCTATTTATTCCGAAAAATTTAACAACGAAGCGTGCAAACAACTGCTAGCCGGGGCCAGGATGGCAACAACAGTCGGTAAGTGTTAAAAATTATTTTTAACTGTTATTAGATTTAATATTACAACAAATTTTTACTAAATCAAAATGTTTCTATTTTTTGGCAGGTGCTTAGTATTATTATATTTGCTTTATCCTGCTCAACGTTGTCTTACTGCCGACGGCAAGATTCCGCATTGAGAGTGGCAAGAAATCTGCGAAGCCAACCATCGCGGATGCCTAGACCAGCACGATCTTGCGGCTATTATCGCTTAATGACTAAAAGAATTGAAAAACAAGGAAAAACGTATTAAGAATTAAATATATATAAGCCTTTTTTGATTTTCATTAACAATAAATAAAATAAAATCAAGACTTTTTATGCTTACAACCAAGAAGATCTATGCTTGGTTTCGAGACTTTCCATGCTTACAACCAAGTACATCTCCTCTTGAGGTGAAGACTTTTCATGCTTCTTTTCAAGAAGATCTATTCTTAAATTCGAGACTTTCCATGCTTACAACCAAGAAGATCTATGCTTGATATGAAGCCGACTTAATTTCAAACCAGGAATTTCAGTCTCAGAAATTCGTGCTTGATTTCAGTATTTTCGGCTTGGATCCAAGAATATTCCGTCTTACCGTACTTTTGATATCAAATCGTCTTGATATCAAGCCCAAAAAAAATTTTTTTTTTTTTTTTATGGGAAAAAAAAAAATAAAAAAAAAATAATATCCGCGTGTTTTTTTTTTTTACATACACAAAAAAAAAAAAACACAAAACAAAAAAAAAAAGAAAAGTGGGCTTAACCCTGTTTCTATTTCAACACAAAAAAAAAAAAAAAAAAATTTACCCTTTTTTTTGTAAACACAAACCCATTTTTTAAAATAAAAACGCCCCAAAAACCATTTGTAATAAAAAAAGATTTAAAGAAAAAACCCTCAACAAAAAAAAAGGTCTAAGCAACACATGTGGAATAAAGTATACTTAATAAAAACAAGATCGCTCGCAAGAGTAATTCAGTACATATTAGAAACCGCAACCGTGCTTATGGAAGGTGTTTAATTTTGTGGTGAAAGTGGGAAATAAGATGGGGTTTCGGAAAAATCCATCCCTAAGAGGGGGAAAATCGCTGGAAAAGTTTTTATGGGAAAATAGTTTTTAGTCCGGTAAAGACGATGGGAAAAGGTGGTGGAAAGAGGGTTGAAAAAGGGGGAAAGAGGAGACTAAACAGTGACTTAATAGTGACTTGACAGTGACTACACAGTGACTAAACAGTGACTTGACAGTGACTTGACAGTGACTTGATACTTACTAAACAGTGACTTGACAGTGACTTTACTGTGACTACACAGTGACTTAACGCTGAGTAAACAGTGACTTGACAGTGACTAAAGAGTGACTGGACGGTGATCTAAAAGTGACTTAACAGTCACTTTACAGTATTAAATCTTGTTAGGTTTCGACCACTATTTGATAAAGCTGCCATATACAAACAAAGTGGATAAAACCAAAATTTTTTTTTTTTTAAGACAATAAAAATATATGGGTTTTGTACTTATTTTTTTAGCCTCTAAAACGAACCACAAAATTTTTTAGGTTTGGACCACTATTTGATATAGCTGCCATATAACAGATCTAGCCGATATGCTGCTTAAAGATATTGAACTGAAATTCGGTTTGAACACGTATTTAAAGCTTTTTTTTTCTTTATTTTTTAATTTATATTCAACTGAAATTTGGTTCGTACTTTTTATTTATTGCGTTTTTCGCTATCAAGTTTTTTTTCTCTTAAAGGTTCGGTCCGGGGGTTCGAACCCGTTGTAAAACTTAAGGTTCGGTTCGCGGACCGGTTCTTGGAACTTCTGAACCCAAGGTTTTGGTTCGAACCTCGGTTCACTTGAACAAAAACTTGAACAGAATAGTTTCCATTTATAAATACTAATTTGTTCAAAAAAAATTCTATACTTCAATAATGCTACTTTAGTTATCAAATTCAATAAACTTTTACAACTTTTGATCACTGTTAAGTTTAAGTTAATTAGAATTATATCTTCTAGGAGGTGTTTACCTTCCTTCACTACCTCTTAGATCAGAAAAATCAGACTTAAGTTTTGAAAAGGCCCGTTCAACCTGATACCTGAGTTGCTTGAACAGCAATTTTAGTTAAGTCAATTTCATTAAGTCCTCGTTTGTTGACCTTACCAAAATTTTAAAACATTTGTCGATGTGTGTTCTCTTGGACAATTGTCGAAGGAATCTATAACATCATTTACAGATTTTATATTTGATATTTGTTCATTGCTTTCTTTGGTTTTTATAAATTTCTCTTCTTTGCAATCAAAAGTTGATTTATTTAAAAGTGAATTAAGAATCTCTTTAAGAAATAATTTTTGGAGCTTCAGAAGAAGTTAACAAAGTTGAAAAACTCGGGGCTAAGAGCACTTTAGCCAATATGGGCACTGAGCTTATAATAAAGGAATGTTTATCGAAAAGAATAGCCAGAGGAATAAAAATAACTTAGTACAGTAGTAGATATTTTGAATCCTGAAGTTTTTAGGTGGAGCTTCTTTAAAGAAATCTGAATACATAAATCTTTAAGTGTTAGTAAACATTCGCTCATCTTCGCGTCACACAGTCGAGCAATATTTTTTTAAAATTTTTCTATATGCAAAAGATTTTATATAGTAGATTCTATAGAGTAGTATATCATACTACAGTATACAGTATGTCATACTAAAATTCTCTAAAAAAATTCGTTATTTACTAAATGTAATGTTTGCAGAACAACAAACTGTTATTACAGAGTCCCCAGGAAATCTATTGAGGTTACTTGGTCATAGTCCAAATCAAGAAATGCGTTTGATGCACATGAGCATCAGTTCCATTCCTGTTCTGCTCTGCAGTTGTCATTCAAAAGTTCTTCTGCTCGATCCATATTCGCTTCATTATTGACGTTGATATGGAGGATTGGAGAACGAGATTACAAGCAATTTCTATATTTCCCTGTAAGTGTCGTTGGAAGAACTACATAATATGTTGAACCGAACCTAGTTTTTTGAAAAAGCGGTCCGGTCCGGGTTCAGGTTCGAGGAGTCAAAACGAAGTCTTAGGGGTTCGGTTCAGGACCGGTTTGCAGCCTTGGTTCAAAGATAAAAAAAAAAAAATAAAATTTCACTTTCTAAAAAAAAACACCCATCCGCCGCTTAAGTCGCTCTCTCCAGTCGCTTCATTTGCTTAACCCCCTTCACATTCAGTGACAACGCGAACAAATCAGGGTAATTAATTTAAATTTAATTTCAGTTTTGCATTAACTTTTTCTCTTTCTCCGTCACTTTTTTTATTTTTTCTGATTTGATTACTTTTGCTTCGCTTTTGCCTTTTAACCCATTTCAATTCAATTTTTGCTTCCTTTTCTTGTGCTTGGCCAGGATTTATTTAAAGGGATTTGTCGTTCGTTGCCTTAATTTCATTTACTAGCGCGACGTGAGCATATGCCCCCCACCCGCATCCCAATGCTCATTACTCAGGCTTGGAAGGAAGCTGTGGAAAATAACATTAACGCTGGGCAGGACTCTCGCGGGCATACATCAAAAAATGTCAGACCATCATGTGCGTGACTCATTTGCATATAAGAGTGCGGGTAAGGGCCTGGCCGAAATACTCAAGTCTGTGGAAAAATATTAAATAAGTTTAGTCAACTTTAAAGCTTTGATGGATGCACAGCAGCAGCAGCAGCAGCATCCACATTTAATGTATGCAAAAAGGTTTGCAAAGTGTTTGCGATACTCCCAAAATCCCAGAAGCAAATGCCACTTAAAACGCAATTATAACGTTTAGGGACACGACTCGAGGGGCTAAAACGGGGCATCCCCCTGGGGAGCACTGCAATAAGAGTAAAAGCGCAACGGTATAAATTAAAACTGTGGAGGGGTGAGAAATAACAACCACAAAATGTCAGCCTTCTTATACGGAGTCTTATACACGAATTGACGGTAACTAATTGTAGTGTTGGGTTGTTAAGGAGCGGAGTGAGCGAACAAAATTGAGTTGTTCTTTGAACTGAACAAGTTAACATGTTCTTCTTCTTTAATTGTTCATTTTGGTTCAGCAAGTCTTGTACCGTCTGTTCAGTTTATTTTTTGCTCAGAGAGTTGTTCTGTCTCTCTGGCTACTTCATCTTATTGTGTTAAGTCACTGTCAACAATACAAATAATTTTAGTCACTGTCAAGTCACTGTTTAGTCACTGTCAAGTCACTGTTTAATCACTGTTTAGTCACTGTTAAGTTACCTTTATGTTGCTGTTTAGTCACTGTTTGGTCACTGTTAAGTCACCGTTTAGTCACTGTTTAGTCACTGTTTAGTCACTCTTAA
>JAEIFU010001744.1:0-59346 GCA_018904235.1 Lordiphosa stackelbergi | reverse complement strand
GACGTCTATAAGTTTTAGAATTAACTCGAAGAGCAGGAATGCAATAGAAATAATGTCGTAAATAATGTCGGATATATGATCACAGTAGATGCCTGGCCGTTCTGAAAATAAGTAGACTGTATCAATCGCTTTGCTTTAGTACCTCTTAGAATTCAATGGAAAGAATTCAGATAATGACATATAAATTACGAAAAGAGACGACAAATGGACAAAATTAAGGAATCACTGGAACCAAAAGGTTTGCTGTTCTATAAAAGGTAGTTAAAATACTCTACTGTGCTTTCCATCTTATTTTTGATTTTTTAAATATAATTTCCAAAATTAACCTACCTTAAGGTAGTTGGTAGTAGATCCATTATATTTTTCGGTTTTAAGTTCCGATTTCAGTTTACAAACGCTGATTCTTTTCGCGGTTCGGTCTTTGAGCACGAATCAGCGGTTTGAATCATTGTTTTATGTTTTTACAGTTAAGAACCTAAGAAAGCAGACCACTTCTTGTCTCCATACATAATCAATAAAATTGGCAACTAAAATGTATGCTAATTATTAGAAAATTAAATTTTCGAAATTGCAATCAATCAAAATAAACATGATTGTGTTAGCATTAACAATTCGGTTTTTACCTAAGTATACAAATAACAAAGTAGCAGCTGTTTTGAAAATGAGTAATCGGCTTTAAATGATTCTACCTTCAATGATAGAATCGGATCATATATTGTTGTATTACCGATCTGTTCTAATATTTATACCGTTATTCGTAGAGTAAAAAGGGTATACTAAAGTCGTGCAAATGTATGTAACAGGCAGAAGGAAACATTTCCGACCTTATTATGTATATATATTCTTGATCAGCAGCAACAGCCGAGTCGATATGGCCATGTCCGTCTGTCTGTACGAACACCTAGATCCCCCCTTCCTGCCATCAATATAAAAAAATGTTGAATAACTCCCACAAGATATCAAACTCAGCATTGAAACACACATTTATATACCCCACATCTGTAATTTCTTTAATTTTCATAAAGATCGGTTAGTGAATAGCGGAGTTTTAAAAATATCATCTTTTGTGAAAGGTTTGGGCTTTACTAAAAATGTGTTGCCTTGTTGGATTTTCTTAAAGGGGCACAAATTTTATCATTTATTTGGGGGCATGATACGCTGACTACTAATTTTATTTTAATAATTTAACCATAATGTTGTTGCTCTGCTAATTAACATTTCTTTTGCTGAGTAACGGGTATATCGAAGTCGGCATACTATAACTTACACTCTCGTTTTTACTTCTTCAAGCGCTATGTAGTGAAGAAAAGAAAAACTATGCTATAATTTTTAAGAGTTACCTAAGCGCTTGTTCCAATATGATCAAAAATGTGCCAGAATCGGTTCAATATTATTGCGGGGTATACCTTATTTACAATTAATTCACATTTATTTTCAAAGATTCTTTTGAAAACAAGTCTAGTTTTAGCAGTGTCGTGAATAGCTTTTTTGCAAGGAGGGTGATGAAGTCAACATGCTGAACATTTTTTTTGGGTTTTTAGAATTTTATTTAAAGTTATCGGGAAAAGTCTAGCTGCCATGTTCCGGTTTTCTCTTAAGTGAATTCGATTTTTTTACATGTTCCCTCTTTTAATAAACATCCAAGGAAATTCGTATCTAACCTTTAGTTTCTAATTACTCTTTACTCGACGGATTAAAATTTAAACGTTGTAATCCAATTAACCCAATCAATTTGATACAACAGCATCAAAAAATTCGAATTCGACAATTTATGTTGACAGTGAAAACATGCCTTCCTTCCGAAAATTATAAGAAAAATACTTTCGATGGACCGCGAAATATTAAAAAATTTTCAGGCAAAATAATTGCGGAATTTTAGGTTGATCTTTGCACATAACGTTTAAAATGCGAGTCAGATTTAAGTGGATTTAATAAATAATTATCGGTGAAAAGTGTTTTTCAAAAACTCGCTCCCACACGCAAACCATGATAAGAATCTGGCGGGATGTAAAAAATCGAATTGCTACATTTGGCTGCAAAAAGAGCAATATTTCGAAACACAGACCGCAAACACAAAATTTTTCAGCGAATGTTGTCAGTTCAGTTTCATTTTTGTAGATGGAAATGGTAGTGGTAATTAAAATAATTAAAATAAAGAGGTAAGTCGTTAAAAAATTGTTGGATGACCCTGCCATTTTTTTGTGGCTTGGAGTTTACTAAAGGCGGGGCTTAAAGTAAAAGAGTAGAAGTGTTTTGCATGAAAATTGTTGACAATTGACAATCTGTCGTCGAAATTTTTTTTTTAAATTTTCTTAAAAAAGGCAGGAATACTAGACTATTAGCGGATGTTATTCTTTTCTTAATTATTTCTTATAAAAATTAGAAAAGCACATGCATAATTTCGGTGCAAAAACAGCAAATTTCAAAATTCATTTTAAAAGAAACCATGGATGACCACCAATTAATTTCTGCACGTAAATTCATTATAATTCGTGGTCCATCGAGAAAAATTAATTTCGGAATTTTTGGAGAGGAAGGACGTATAATAGACAATTAGCCTACATTAAGCTGTTGCAAAATACATTGACTGAAATTCAACCTCAAACTCAAGTCTGGCTTGGTTTTGTAAGCTTTTTATCTCAGATCCTTGAGTAAAATTCGCACAAGTTATCGAATACGATAAGCCCAAATGTTGAAATCGGTATTGACTCGATAGGTCACGGTCTGCCGCCAAACTCTTCGCTGCAATCGCAATATTCTGTTCACTACGGGTTAGATGTGGTCTATTTGGTCGCGTATTATCCAAAAATGTACACTGAAACTCAAATTTATCGATGGTTTTGCGAATAGTGGCCTCGGAAGGTCGATGAAACATTTTCCACAGAACGCTGATTTTCGTAATACAGCTGAATAATTTAAAGACGTTGTTAAGGTGCGAGTCTTTCCATGATGATTTGTCTAACAATCCATAACAAAAATAAGATGACATAATAACACCAGGTACGCGTGATATCTGAAAAAGAATAATAAATAAAAAACAGTTGTTAGTTATTTAAGAAATAATTGTTGGCAGGCTCAAGGTCGTTTATTTTATGTGCTTTATTTTACATTAAAATACAGTTTGTATTTATCTCCAATATATTTGGAGAAGCCGTTGGCATTCGTCATCAGGGCTGAAGAAAACACAACATTCTTTATACTTAATACAAATCAAAAAGTTTACAAAATGTTTACATACAGAGAGCAACATCGTCCAATTAGTCAGCTGCGGAGTTTGAAACTTAGTCTATTTTCCTATTACTAAGGTCCAAGTAGGTGTCTGTATATGTGAGCACAATTTTCAGTGTCCGTTTTATAATTAAGTCTAATGTTAGTGGGCGTGCTTATTATGTACAACATTTCTAAAGTGAATCGTTTGTTGTATTGTTTTTCCTGTCGCAGTATGCTCACATTTGAGAATCTGGTGAGTGTCTGCTCTAAGCACAGTAGGCCTCAAGTGTTGTTTTTTGGATTGGTGTTTCGTCTCGTTGTTTTATATCAGACTTATGTCCTGATAGTATAGTATAGTTATCGCATACATAGCATATATATCTTTCCAGCGTCGCTATTTTGGTCTTTGTATTACTAAAGAATATTTTATTTGTGTGTATCGGTTTATGGTCTATGAACACTCCATCTTTGTTTTAGCAATCGGAATGAATTAAACGATCGGAAAAAGTTGATATAAAGACAAACGATTTGTAGATCAACTACTACTTAAAAAAACCTTTTAATGAATCACCCTTTATATATGTATATTAGGGTGGACGCCGATAAGAGAGTTAACTGATACCATCTTAAGCGATTTCTTTTAGGGTGTACATAATAAATTAAAAAATTCATAAATTTTAGTTCATGTTTTTACCTCTCCGAAAAGCCTTCAAAGTTTCCACAAATATTACGTATACGACACGTTCACCGAATCGAAATTTCGTCGACGAACTCTCTGCATCATTTTAAAAGCTGTCAAATTTGAATTTAATCGAACAACAAACAAATATGGAGCAGGAATCGAAAATATTTTTTGTCGGTATACTAAGACCTAATTTTGACGAAGCGAGCCCGTTTCCAACGAAGTAATGCGTATTATGCACGCTCTTATTTGGGATTAAACTCTTAGGCCTGTCCATTCCGGAAAGTGCTTCTAGTGTGGCTTGCAGGTTGGAGTCATATACTACCGACATAACAGTTAAAACCATTTTGAGAGACTATTTGCTAAACTCAAGGGACCGCTCGTTGGACACCGTTTTGAATTGATAAAAAAGACAGAATCCGAAACTAAGAAGGAATTGAAGACTGTACCGGAAGAGGATCTTGCAGCATGTTTTTAAAATTGAAAAAAAAAAACGAGAAGGCCAAGCTAACTTCGTCTGTGCCGAAGTTTTTATACCCTTGCAAATATTTTAATATATTAGAGTTTCAGAACGCCAGCATTAAAATCAACAATTTTTATACCCTTGCAAAGGGTATTATAATTTTGCCCAGAAGTTTGCAACGCATAGAAATATTCATTTCCGACCCTATAAACTATATATATTCTTGATCAGGGTGACGACCTGAGTCGATTGAGCTTTGTCCGTCCGTCTGTCTGTTTCTACGCAAACTAGTCTCTCAGTTTTAAAGCTATCGAGCTGAAACTTTGCACAGAGTCTTCTTTTTACTGCACACTGCTAATATGTCGGAACCGACCGGATCGGATGACTATATCTTATAGCTGCCATAGGGACTATCGGTTGAAAAGTGGGTCTTTGTGAGAAAAATTTTTTGTTTTTACTATTAACGTGTCTCACTTCAGCGATTATTAATATTATACGCTTTCACAATAGATTTGGAAGTTTTTGTCAAAATCGGATGACTATATCTTATAGCTGCCATGGGAACTATCAGTCGAAAAATGGGTTTTAATCAGAAAAATTTTTTTGTTTTTAATGTTGACGTGTCTCACTTCAGTGATTATTAATATTATACGCTTTTACACAGATTTCGAAGTTTTGGTCAAAATCGGATGACTATATCTTATAGCTGTCATAGGAACTATCGGTCGAAAAGTGGGTTTTAATGAGAAAAACTTTTTTGTTTTTAATGTTAACCTGTCTTACTTCAGCCATTATTAATATTATGCACTTTTACAAAGATTTGGAAGTTTTAGTCAAAATCGGATGACTATATCTTATAGCTGTCAATATCTTATAGCTGGCCACTTAGTGTAGGGCCAAAATTTCCTTTGATCTAGAAGTGAACAGTGCAGAGTAGTAGAAATTTTGCAGTATTATATTCGCATAAATATGTTTATATTTAGTAAATATTATTTTTATATTGTCTTGGCTAAATTAAAACCAATTTTTCCAATGGTCATGGTACCTTTTTGTCGAATGTTATGACTTCAAACCAAGTTTATGCCAACTTCTTCAAAATTAAACATGTAGGCAAGGGCTTCAGTACGTATGAGTTATAAACTTTGAATCCAAGTCGCAGACCCTTAAACAAATTTTTTCTAAAATTTTTTTTTGTTATGCCTTTTTTAGATGCAAACGCATCGTTTAAGAGGGTATCAGTATGGCCTTACATTTTTACATACATAAAATGTCCGACCTAGTGTATACATATATACAAAAAATAGTTACGCTTATGCTTGCATTAGTAGGCGTTTTAAATTACTTTAGATAAAATTGAATTTAAAAACGATATCCTTATATCAACATTTTGAGGCTTCCTCCATACAAAATAACAAAGAGATATTCAAGCGACAATGGCGTAGGTGTTAATTTGAACGTTTCTATTGCTGATAAAAATCTATCCTCTAATTTAGTCCCAGCATGTTCTTCACACTCCTCTGGTGCTTCTCCGTTCACTTACTCTTTCCGTATGGCTATATGAACTGCAGCATTCAGGATGCACTCGGCGACGATTATTTGGTGTGGAATAAGAGCGATCGCTTGCAGGTGGCCTTCATGTTGGTGGTCCGCCAGACCTTTCATAAAACTCTGCTGCTTGCTATGGTGATGGAAATTCCGCATTTTATTGAAGCCGATCCCGATTTACTTTTTAATGTGCGTCGTTGAAATTAAAGAAATAGAGGCCGGTTTATTTCCAATCAAAAGTAAACATAGACAACGCTGCCTCGAGTGCGGGACACAAATTTTTTTGCCTTGGGATAGGACCGCGTGCGTTGTGCCGTTATTATTGTTGTTGTTATTTTTTTTTTTGTTGATGTCGTTGTCGTTGCCGCTGTGCGTTTAATCAGTAAATTTTATTTTTAAAAATGTTATTAAACAATATTTGCTTTAGCAAAAGTCAGACGCACACAGTGCAATAAACTTTTCAGCACTTGTGCAGCGTCAGAATTGATGATTGACTGACTGACCGTCGGAATGGGATTGGTGGGTCTTTCTTTGTTTTGTCTAGAATGGTGTGTGGTATTTCTCGGAAACTTGTGATAATTTCGTTTTTATTGGAGTGCATAAGTCTTAAACATTTTGATACGAATATTGTGAAGATATTGTAACAATTGAAGAAGATGTTATCAAATAAACACTTGAGTTTTTAAATTTAAAAAAGAGTTTTATTTTTAGATCTATTTACTGAGTTTTTATAAAACATATTTTATTTGAATGTTTCCTATTTATAGACACCCACCCGACACACAACCGAAGGTTCGCTTCAAGCGAATGTTTCGCGAAGAACTTTATTCGTATATTGTTTAGTTTTAGCGAAACTCTTTGTGAATTCCCTTTAATCTTGATTCGCCGCGTCGCCGACGTTTGTTGGACTCTGACTTTGCATATTCAGTAGGTGTTTGAAGCTCTTATGCTAAGGCTGTCGTCATTCTAATTTGGCTTAGCAAACTGCCGAGCGTCAATTTTATTAATCGGTTAACAATTATTGTTTTATGTGGTTTAACATTCATGTTAATTGTTTTAGTGTACAAATTATGCCAAACAAAAGGAAGCAACCGCTTTTTTCTCTAATAAAAAATGCGTGTAAGCGGCTGAAATGGAAGCCAAGGCGATGAATGTAAATAAATATTATTTTTAAAAATTTACGATTAATTCGAGTTTTATTGGACAAAAAAATTTTAGGAACGATTGAAAATGAAACTCGTAAAACTTTCGAGTCAATACTCGCCTGCGAATGTTCGCGCCACAAACTAAGCGTGCCATAAACGAAAGCTTGGCGAATTCGTAAGCGAAGGTTGTGTTCGTTTTTTATTCGCTTTTGGTCGGATGAGCATCTAAATTATGCGATCGATCCATAAGGTGTGTAGAAATAGACACATTCACTGGTCGACCCCTCTGACGAACAATCGAACCAACCGTCATTTAATAGCTTCTGAGACTAAGTTTTAGGTTTACATTTTCTGTGCCAAGCAGCACAAGAAATTGTAGTTTGTCAAAAAAATATGACTATGTCGAAAGCAATTGGAAACAGCAAAAAGAAATGGACGATCTCCGAGGTGTCCGAAAAAAACTGCGAAAATGCTAAGGAATGGAGGAAAACCTAAAGTAAACTTAAGTGTTGAAAAGGCCCATTCTACTGATTCCTGAGTGGCTGTAACAGTTGTAGGAAGTATAGTCAGGGCAATGTTTGTAAGTCCTCGTTTTTGTTTACCTTATGTATGTTCTTTTGGAGCATTTTTGAAGGAATATATAAAATCATTTACAGATTTTATATCTAATATTAATTTATTGCTTTCTATTGCTTTCAGAAACTTCTCTTCTTTGCAATCACACGTTGAGTCATTAAAAGTAGAATTTTGAAAACTCTCATTAAGAATTTGTTTTTGAAGCTTTAGCACGTCTGTAATATCCAAAAGTTCGAACACTACTAGTGTCAAACTAAACTTCCTTCAACATATTGTTAACTACATATTTTGAGAGTGTGCAGCACAAAAAACTCTAACTATAGAATCCTTCAAGTATTCTATTGTGGTAGTTTGGAGCAAACTTCTTCAACATTAAATTCTTCATAGCATTCCTTTTCTGCTCTGCAGTTGTCATTTAAAAGTTCTGTTCGAGCCATATTCGCTCCTTTATCGACGGTGATAGACAGTGGTGCAGCCAGGGGGAATTGGGATATAAATATATTTTTCCAAAAATTCCACAATTTCATATATTTTTCTACAGGAGTCTTAAGGGTACTGAATACCTTCAGGGGTCATTTTTAAAGGTTTACAAAAAAATAAACTACCCATAAGCCGTAGGTGATTTTGGTTGTTGTCGTTGTTACTGCGGTTATTGCAGTATTCCGGTTTAAAGTTGGCCAAAAATGTAAAACATAGGACTATGGTTATCTGAAGGTAAAACTGAAGAGGGGGTTAAAATTAAAATTTTTTTCACACATAACTTTTAGGAAAATATCGAAAATTTTAGAACTTTTTTTGATTTATTTTGAGCAGGGAATCAAACCGAAACAAATTTCGGTTTCGGTTCCGGTACGTACCGAAACTAACGTTTCGGTAAAAGGTTCTGTTTTGGTTCTGATACTGTTTCGGTATTACCGATACCTGATACCTAGATTTTTATTTCGGTATACCGGTACGTACCAGTATGGACCGGTAAAACTAACAGACATTTTAAAACTTAAGTCCAAACAGAGTGGGTAAGCAACTATACACATGTATGTGTACATAAATTATCAAATATATTTTCATTCATAAGATGATAAAAATGATATTTAATTAACAATGTCTTCATCAAACTTGACTTTACTTGAAATAACAAAAAAATAGTTACAAAGAAGTTAAATTAATGATTATTTCTTAGATGCATGATAGCGGTCAATGTATTTCTGTCCATCTGATTTCTAAGCGGATTCATAATTTTCGTCACACTGGAGAATAAACGTTCTACGCTTATTTGTCGAATTTTCTGACCACCGTTTAAGTACATTATCTTTATTTCGTAAACGTTTTAAGCTCAGGAAATCCTTGATTGATGCCATTAAACTGTTTTGTGAAAATCCTGAAGTTTTTGTATTGTCGTGATTCTTGTCATAGAAATTCATATATAGATCGATTTCATCTCCACTTTCAGACAAAGTAGTTGGGTCTGAGCTGCTTTCCTCATTTATTTGCAATTGAACGAAAGTGGATAAAATTCTTGAATATATAAGGTTGTCAAAAAAGTCTTGCGGTATTTCCGAAAGCTTGTCTTTTCACGCGCTAACACGTGTTTGATTTATTGTTGTTTGTTTTTAGTCGTTCGTGAGTTATAGCGTCGCAAACATGGAGCAAAATAAAGAGAAAATACGGCATATTTTACAGTACTACTACGATAAAGGCAAAAATGCATCTCATGCTGCCAATAAAATTTGTGCAGTTTATGGACCCGATACAGTTTCCATTTCCACCGCACAACGATGGTTTCAACGTTTTCGTTCTGGTGCAGAGGTGATCGAAGATGCGCCACGGTCCGGAAGGCCTGTCGTCGAAAATTGCGATAAAATCGCTGAATTGATCGAAAGAGACCGGCATAGTAGCAGCCGTAGCATCGGCCAAGAGCTGGGCATGAGTCATCAAACCGTTATAAACCATTTGAAGAAGCTTGGATTCAAAAAGAAGCTCGATGTATGGGTGCCACACGACTTGACGCAAAAAAACATTTTTGCCCGTATGGATGCATGCGAATCGCTTCTGAATCGCAACAAAATCGACCCGTTTTGAAGCGGATGGTGACTGGCGATGAAAAGTGGGTCACTTACGACAACGTGAAGCGCAAACGGTCGTGCTCGAAAAGCGGTGAAGTTGCCCAGACGGTGGCCAAGCCTGGATTGACGGCCAGGAAGGTTCTTCTGTGTATTTGGTGGGATAGGCAGGGAATCATCCACTATGAGCTGCTCCCCTATGGCCAAACGCTCAATTCGGACCTGTACTGCCAAAAACTGGACCGCTTGAATGCAGCACTCATGCAGAAGAGGCCATCTTTGATCAACAGAGGCCGAATTGTCTTCCATCAGGACATCGCCAGGCCACACACATCTTTGGTGACGCGCCAGATGCTCCGGGAGCTCGGATGGGAGGTTCTTTTGCATCCACCGTATAGTCCGGATCTCGCACCAAGTGATTACCACCTATTTCTGTCCATGGCGAACGAGCTTGGTAGTCGGAAGTTGGCCACAAGAGAGTCCTGTGAAAATTGGCTCTCCGAGTTTTTTGCCAATAGGGAAGCGAGCTTCTTTAAGAGGGGCATTATGAAGTTGGCATCTCGTTGGGAACTCGTCATCGAACAAAACGGCGCATATTTGACTTAAATCGCATTATTATAACCAATTTTATGAACAATTGAAAATTCAATAAAAATACCGCAATACTTTTTTGACAACCTATATCTGTCAATGACGTTACACATATACTATTCTGTTCAGAGGTTAGCCTGACACTATACCGATTATTTTCACGCATTATTTGCAAACAGACTGCTCTTGCGATTTTCCATTATGACTAATGCATATAGCTAAGCCATGAACGATCGGTTGAAAAAGTATGTATTTAGACCGAAAAACGTTTTTTTCGTTTTTTCTCGAAAATTTGTCGCTCGCAACCCCATATTTATAAGTTCTATGTTCCGTATTTCAGCAAGTTTTCTACAATCGGGACTTTAGTTTAGCTGCCAGTACAAAAAGATAGGTCTGAAAAAAGATCGTAGTGAGAAAAATTGTTTTTGTTTCTTAATTTGCTATCGCTCCACAAACCTCTGTTTTATGAGACTTCGTGATATGCGTTCACTTACTTCCATACTAGCAAACTAAAATATTCAGCACGCATACAAAAGATTCTCAAAAAAGTCTTACCCAGAAAAATTTTCTTTTTTGTTTTGCGAGTAATCTAGTCCAATATTATAAATTAAATTGGTTACTACCATAAACTTTAAAATTTGATGTTTTAACTGAAGGATGACGATGATTGCGCAATATTGACTGCAGGAACATCGGTAAAATGTCGCTCTGTGAGAAAAACTGTTTATGAATATTTCGTATTGCCATACGTAAAAAGTATGAGGCTGCAATAACTTTCACTGCTTAGAGACAAGGGTATATTTCGCAACTTTCTGTTCATAGACCAAATTTGCTGTCTGCGTATTTTTTATATTCTGAAGCTAACAATTGAGCCAAATTGCGAATTGTGACAAATTGTAAAAAGATATCGATCTAAAATTTTGCACAGACTTTTTTGTTTTTATTGCACGTGCTAGTATGTCGCATCCGCCAGAGTTGACCGATAAGTCGAAAAATGGGTGTTAATGAGAAAAACTTTGTGTACCCTTGCAGAGGGTACATTTAAACTGTCCATATTTTTTTAAAGGCATATAAGGAAGCATTAAGTATACGACAGTATCGAAGACGAGCTGAGTTGATACAGCCATGTCCGTCAGTTTTAAAGCTATCTCAACCAAACTTTGCACAAAGTCTTTTGGTACTAATTAGCTGCACATTTGTCGGAAGCGGCCGGATCGGATGATTATAGCATATTGCTGCCATAGGAATGATCGGTCAAAAAACTAGTTTTAGTGAGAAAACTTTTTTAAGTTATTGAAGTTATCTTCCCTCTATTTGTTTTATTTATCTCTATAAATATTAAAGAGAGTGTCCTGTCTGACTGACTGATTGGCAATCATCGCACAGCCTAAACGGTAAGAGATAGAAAGCTGAAATTTGGACAGGAGTTTCTGTGAGTGGTGAAAGTGCGTACTAAGACGGGGTTTTGGAAAATTCGTCGGAAAAGTTTGTATGGGAAAAATGTTATTTTTCATCCGATTGACTTGAAACTTGGTTTGTATGCAAAGTACGCGAAATAATTCGACACGTGTTTTCCCGATTTTTGAAAAATCCGCCTACGAGGAAAATGGCCGGAAAATTCTGCAAGAAAAAACTATTTTTCATCTGATTGGCTTAAAACTACTGAAACTCGGTTTGTAAGGATAGAGTACGAAATAGATTGAAATGTGATTTGTCTATGTTGGAAAATTTGACCCAAAGGTCGGAAAATTGCCGGAAAATTCTGCATGAAAAAACTATTTTTCATCCGATTGGCTTATAACTCGGTTTGTAAAGATAGAATACGAAATAGTTTGAAATGCGATTTTCTGAAGATGGAAAATTTGACCCAAAGGTCGGAAAATTGCCCGAAAATTCTGCATACAAAATAAAATATTTTTTATCCGATTGGGTTGAAATTCGGGTTGTAAGGACAGAATACGAAATAATTTGAAATGTGATTTTCCGATTTTGGAAATTCCGCCCCCGAAAAAAGGGCCGGAAAATTCTGCATGAAAAAACTATTTTTCATCCGATTGGCTTGAAATTCGGTTTGTAAGGACAGAATACGAAATAATGGAAAATTTCCGGCCCAGGCGTGCAAAATGGCCGGAAAATTCAACATGCGATATAACTATTTTCATCCGATTGACTTGAAACTCGGTTTGTAACAAGTACGAAATGGGAATTCAGATGTGTTTTCATCAGGGCTTAATACCGAAACGAATTTCGGTTCCGGTTCCGGTACCCCCAAAAACGGAAAGGTTCTATTTCGGTTTTTATTACATTTCGGTTTCGGTTTCGATACGGTACCCGGATTTTTTTGTTTCGGTATACCGGTACGTACCGGTACGTACCGATATAAGTAATACTTATTTTTTAATACTGAAAAAATTAACTTCTGAGATAAATCTAAATCATTTCAACTTCAACAAAAATGAATGGTTTTACATTTAAAGTAAAATTATATAGACTTCATATTTCGTATTTCTTTACGTAGTTAACATGTATGATCTTATTAATTGCACAATAAGCTCATAAATATTATATTATGTATTATTAGTTTTCGAATTTTATACGTCCACAATATAGAATTCTTGTGCTCCCAGTAACATAATTGCAGTCAATGTGGTTGAGTCCATGCAACTTCTTAGCGGATTTATTATAAATTTTACGCCAGAGAATAGGCGCTCCTCGCTAAGCTGCGTACCAGGAACAGAAAAAACAACTTTTGAAATCTCATACAATTCTGGGAACTTTGTGGAGGATTCTGACCACCTATTAAGAATGTTTTCATGGTTTCGAACACGTTTAAGTGCGAGAAAAGTGTTAGTGGAATCCAGTAGCTTATTTGTTGACACAATTGATGTATTATTATTACCAAGAAGCTTTTCCTGCAAAATCATATATGCCTCAACTTTGTCGGCGCAATCAGATGAACCATAATTTGAACTGCATCCATCATTCAGGAGTGATTGATCAGCAAACGACGAAAATTTTTTTAGAAATATTTGGTAAAAGATCGATACAAGTATTTTTTGCTCAGTACTTACCGTTACGTTATACCTAGGGTCCAAAAATATGCCACATAAAAAGGATTGTTTTTAAAAAAGTACTTCTCTAGCTTTTCTATTTCTTTTTAACTAGCCTTATGCACCGTTTTTGTCCTCTTATACTAGTGTGAAGTATTAGGTTTAAGAGTACTTGGCAGTGTCTTTAGTCCTATCGATAATGTATAAGTGTTTTAATGTAAGATTTAATGAGAAAATGTGAAAATTTGGTGTAGATGGTGTTCTGCTAGAGTCGCGGTGAGTTGAGCTCCTTGGCTAAGACTCTCTTTAACCTTCTCCTTTAAAGTACTCCTTGGATTCTTCGTTTTCTTAGTAATTTTTTAGCCATATGTGTGCAAATATTTTAGTTTGCTGCCAAAAACCAATCAGTCATAGTAAGTTAAGGGCCCTTTCAATATGCGAGATTTTCTTGCAAGTGTCATTTTACATAGGAGTGGTTAAATTTTATGACTCCTAAAACAAGTTGCAAAAAAATACGGCATCGTGTAAAGGACGAGTTATGATTGTTTAAAAACGCGATGCGCTCAGAAAAGGTAAAAAACCGAAATCGTATCCGGTACCAACGTTTCGGGTTCGTTCCGGTTACAAAAAACGGTAAACGGTTTTCGGTTCCCAAAAAAAATTTGTTTCGTCCGTTCCGGTACGCGATTTGAAACGGTTTATTTCTCGTCCCGGTCCCTTCATACCGATATGGAAATAAGGCCGAGATGCCCACTGGGAAATGAATGGGATGTGGGTGGGGAGGGATGTAGGTGGTTGTTTTAAGGGAGAGGAGGAGGGGGGTGGGGGAGGGGGAGTGAAGTGGGAGGAGAGAGGGGGGGGGGGGGTAGAGAGGGGATGGGGGGAGGGGGAGTGGGAGGGAGGTGAGAGGATGGGCAAGGGGAAGGAAAAAAAAAACTTAGCTAAAATAGAACCTTTTGCGTAACGAAAGTTTAAAAATACCAAATTTATGGAAAAAAAAGTAGCTTAGCCTTCTCTAAAATAAATGTTCTTTGCTTCTTAAATAATTTACAATAAGTTCAATTTTGAGAATAGAGTTTTGGTTAGACCGTCTGGACTGAGCTTACTTGGCAGCAGCGGTTTAAATTCCTTCGGCCATCGTACCTACTTTTCTTTGTTTTCCAAATTTGTTTCAACTATTAGTGACTTTCATTATGAATGACAATTTCCAGTCCACCATTTATAAGTAGCGTCTTCGATGCTCGCCACAGTTCAAAGTTTCTCCGTTGTACAACCGAGTTCAACGCTTTTTCTGCTATTTGCCAAATGAAAAAGTGAAAAACAAATGTTTATCTTTAAAGCGCACAGAGTGGGAGTTCAGTTCTGGTGACGACGGGCAGAATGTGGTGCGTAAATAGGCTTTGCTTTTGGGCTTTGCTTTTATTTTTTGTGCAAACTTTGTTATCAAAAAACACAAAAAAAAGAACACTGTAGGAAAGATTGGCTAAGCGTTGGAGTGTCACTTTTAGGCCGCAAAACTATTTGCCAGCGCAGTCGGAGAGCGAGACAGCGGAGGAGCGAGATGCAACGCAATGGCGAGTTCAAGCGCCTGACTCAAGGCAACCGCAGTTTGCAGCTTATCAGGGAGCCAATGCACCAACCACTTGAAGTACAAAAAAAGTGCTAATTGCGGCTCCCCATTCCCGACAACGCGGTTTTCGTTACTCGAAAATTGTAATTCATGCGTGAGAGCAGACGCCAAAGTTTCAACAGAAATCAGTCAATCATAACCGAAAAAAAGCGCTGAAGAAGTCGAGTACACTCGCTGTGTGTGGCGAAGGAATGGCGCATGGGAGCATGTGTTTGCCTTGTCCAAGTGCGTGAGTAGCCGCAGGCAGTCCGTCTCCCTTCCCCCACTCCCACACCCACTCAACCTCATCAAAATACCATTAAAGGCCTTTTTTGTTTGTTGTGTGCTAAAGTCTCATCACTTCAGCCCGCTCCCTGACCTACCTTGGCGCTAGCCAGGTGCGTGTGTGTGTATGCCCCAGCCTATTTACTTTTGGGCGGGCGTACATTGAACCACAAAAACTCACCCCAACTAATCATCACTTTGTTTTCGCACTAATGACTTGGCTTGGATTTGGTGTCTCTCCGTAGGACCCTCCCCCCGAGGGATGGTTACATTTAAGTGCATACAAAAAACGTGTTCCCAAAACGTTTTGGCCCCCTCCCCGCCCCGCTTAACGTGCCATAAAAATTATGCATGAATGTATTTGCTTCATTTCTACACTTTCCACACTTGGAGCTACTGCTCCGGCTCCGTCCGCCCGCGCTCCCATTCACATTCATGCCCAAATATAAAAAGTTGCCCTCGACTAGCCCGAAAAAAAAACCAAAATGAAACGAATGCAACGTCGCTTTTTTACGGCTCCATTCATGTGACGACGGAAGTGTCAAGTGGCTGTTGGCAACTCGTCGTCGACAACCAACTCTCATCCTGCGCGTCCTTTTCGTCAGCGTCGCTGCCGCCGTCACCGTCGTCGACGTTCTCTGCATCGAAAATGCCGTTATTGTTGCCAGTTGTCTACATGCTTCATGCACTGTACATCTATGCATCACCCACCCAGTCACCCACACCCCACCCACTCCCAGGATGTCTACGTGTGCCCAAGTTGCCATCTGCTTGCCGTCGAGTGAGTAAAGTTTTTTTTGTGTGTGTGTGTGAGTTCTTTGCATCATTTTTTTATGCCCTTCATTTGGCTGGCTTTTGTTTATTTTGGGTACAGTTGTGTATGTTTTTTTTTAGGGTTAAGTTGCATGCGTAACCAATAAGTAGGTGGATATAGCAGAGAGTACAGGATCAGGCTAAGAACACAGTTGACATTCTGTATTGGATAAAGATTCGCTTATGGGGCAGACATATTTCACTTTGAAGGAGCTTACAAAGATTTTAGATGGGTAAATTACCTTCTGATTGCAAAGATGAATTAGTACAGAACTAGAGACTTTTCCTGAGTAGTGAAATATCTGGGGTTCCAATAGTTGAAGTTAAGGCCGAACCTAGTAGAACAGGTTCGCACTTTTATTGGTCCCTCGATCCAAGCCATGAACCTTCCAAAAACACCGAACCGAACTCCATCTGTTTGAAAAAGGTATCGCTTATGATGAGTTCCGGGCCGAACCTTCTACAGAGATTTAGAGGTTTGCAGACTCTTGGTTGTGCCGGGTCGATTTAGTACATCCAGTCTCGACGTCCCTCAGTAAAACAGCTAGATCTCACAGACTAAACGGTCTTTCTCACACTCTCACTGATAGAGGACTTAGGCAAGCATGCGGTGTAAATCGCCGAGCGGGTTCGGCCCTCAGGGGCTACGTCTGTGATAAGTAATCGTGCAACAAGTGTTTCAAAATATTAATATTTTAATGTAATCATGTAGCGAAGAGAACACAGGAAAGGAAAAAGAACAGGGCTAATTAATTTATGTCCATTTTATTTTGAAGAATAAAATTGATTTTGGGATCATAGAAATATGGAAAATGAAGATTCGAACCCACGACCTCTACGTTCTAAGCGAATGTCTTGCCACTGGAGCACAGCGCTTGTCACTTCTAGAGTGCTTAAGTGTCAACCCTTCAGTTCTTGTAGCTAGCGCAGCGCTAGCGAATTGCTAGCGATTCGGTAACCCCTTACTGACTACCCGCTGGATTACCGCTCAGATTACTTTTGTATGGGCATGTCCTAGCGAAACGTTAGCGATTCTGGAGCTAGCGAAACGCTACCGAAAAGTAATCTGTGGCGTAGCTAGCTACCGCAGTAGCTACTTGTTTTCAGTAGCGTAGTTAGCTACCGCAATAACTACTAGTTATCTGTAAGGTATGCTGGCTGAGAAAGAAAATTTTCAGTTTTTACATTTAATATTGTTACCTGTAATTGTAAATTGATGATGTTTATTATAGTTGATGATACTTTGCACTTTAAATATTAGATTCAAGTAATTTTTTATTTTTATTTCCAAAAAACACACACACGGTTAAGAGTCACAAAAAGGAATAATTTCTGACGCTAAGAAGAATACGAATTGAAAAGAAGACACACGAAAAAGGGATAGCAATGTTCTTACTTGTTTTCCTATTCCTTTTGGAATTTTCAGTCTTGGATTTGCTTTTAAGCATGTTGATCAGCTCGTTTGTACTGACTACAGCCCGGATTACTGGAACACTAGCGAATAACTAGCTCCGAATTCGCTAGCTTTTCGCTAGCGAAACTAGGGCGGTACACAGAAAAAAAAAGGCGAGATATTTTCAATCTTTTAAATCTTGGAGTAAGCCCGGCATGAGCTTGAAAATTCAATCTCGACTTTCAGGATATTCTACACAATTCAATCCTATAAGGATTGACTCATGCCTTTCGAACTTGAATCATTCCAAATGTGCTTACTTCAATCCCTTTCGAGATCACATGTCCATAAATTGGAGAGCGAGAGCAAAGAAATATAAGTAGCCTTTTAGACATGCAGCAACAACAGATGGGGTTGGTCGTGTGCGATGAAATGCCATTCCATTCATGTTCAGTGCGCGCGTGGTTGTGGGTTCGAATCCCAGTTGAGCACAACAAATTGTACAATTATTTGTTTTTTTCAGAAGTCTTAAATAAACCCAGTTGGAAGTTGATAAGGATGTCCTATGGCGTATGGCCTGGCGGAGGAAGCGAAGAAGAGTTGTCTATTTCCTCAAATTAAACGGTCAAACATGCCAAAAAATGATACAGCTATGGGATTAAAATTTTTTTCTTCTAAAATTATAATAAAGTTCAATCTCTTAAAGGATTACCCCGGGATATTTGTCATCTTTCTTGGGATCAAAAAGGGCGGATCAACTCAATCCTTTTTCCGATCGGTTCAAGCATATTCGGGATTACGTTGTTTTCATTACCGCTAAGGATTGATTTGATCCCATATGGATTGATTTTTTTTTGAGTGTAGTGCCTTTGGAACTGAAGGGATGTGCTTGTGGCTACATTCTTTACTATTTTTATGTGTCACTGTCTCAGGAGATTGCCTGATAGTTGTATGCGCCGTCAAGTCAGAGTTCAACTCCCAGTAAAGTAAGAAAATAAATATGAAATTATAAAATTTTCTGTTTTTCAAAAAGAAGACATTGCCCACCCTCGATTTAGGGACCGAGATTGCTGTATTTCAAAATGTTATGACAACTACATCCATATAACAAGTAAGAGTGCTGCAGTCGAGGGCCCTGACGAAAAAATATCCTGTACCAAGTAATGTTGTTACCAAGGCTTTGATTTCCTAAGAATATATTAAGTTAACTTCTTCGGCTGAATATATTTTGGTGGGGCTTGATGCTTCTCATATTTTTGAATTTACTGTTTTTGATAAACTTGCTTTTCAATTTAAAATAATACAAATATGTAAATGTAAATGTCAAGCTTCTGTCAATCTCTTGGCTGTGTGCTTACAATTAATCTTGTGCGAATAGAGAGGGACCTACAGTTTAACGCCAAATCCAAACGGCAAAGTTTGAGAATTTGCTTTTTTATGGCTAGTTACTTTACAGCTGGCTCCAATAGCTGCTGAAGGCGACCGGAGGTGAAAGAAAAAAAACTTTTTTTATTTGATGTTCCGAGGCGGAATCGAACCCACGACCACCCGCCCAGCAGTCCAGCCAGATAACCGCGGCACACGCTACTAACTACAAAAGTATACGCTTTAAAACAATAAATTTTTAAAAATTGATTTAATTTCGAACACTAAGTATCATTTTAATACTAGCTTTTATCAATTAAATATTTTTTTGTTATCAAGGTTTGTAGTATCAAATCAGTTCTCTACAAATTGTCATTTTAAAACAAACATAATTTTTTACAAACTTTTTACTTTTTTTTTTGAATTTTTACAAAATATATTTTATATTTACTAATTTATAGAATTCGTCGGTTGTTAACAACTTACTATGAAAAACATTGTTCTCTCACTCTGCATGCTCCATGCCGATGAGGATATAGCTTAAACAGAAGTTGCTGCAATGGTGTGCCTCATGATGAAACCCATATATGTAGATCTTTATGCATTCGCAGAGAACCTAAGAACCTGCAGGTGACTTCGATTCGAAACTCTTGCATTGGGCGTCATCTGGCAAAGCGCAGAAAGAGCCACAGCAGTTTTGTGGCATGTTATATGTCCTGTATAAAGAGCCACATTTACTATTTACATATTTTTCGATAAAAACTTTTCTGCTCAGACTTACGTTGCAGATATAGAAGTTCGTGCTTCATAGAATTTATCTTCAGCAAACCCTCTGGGAAAGTGTCCTCCATAGCATTTACTTTTATTCAATTACTTATGTATTTGCTCTAAAATCAAAACAACAAATCTGACACCTCAAGCATCGCCAGCTGCGATATTCGGCTTGTTTCAACATAAGAGCAAGACTTTTCGAATTTTCAATCTATCACATATAAATAATATTCTAAGTATCAAAATAAGTAATTTGAACTTTAAGGCATAAATGAAGGGGGGGGGGGGGGGGGGGGGGGGGGGGGGGGGGGGGGGGGGGGGGGGGGGGGGGGGGGGGGGGGGGGGGGGGGGGGGGGGGGGGGGGGGGGGGGGGGGGGGGGGGGGGGGGGGGGGGGGGGGGGGGGGGGGGGGGGGGGGGGGGGGGGGGGGGGGGGGGGGGGGGGGGGGGGGGGGGGGGGGGGGGGGGGGGGGGGGGGGGGGGGGGGGGGGGGGGGGGGGGGGGGGGGGGGGGGGGGGGGGGGGGGGGGGGGGGGGGGGGGGGGGGGGGGGGGGGGGGGGGGGGGGGGGGGGGGGGGGGGGGGGGGGGGGGGGGGGGGGGGGGGGGGGGGGGGGGGGGGGGGGGGGGGGGGGGGGGGGGGGGGGGGGGGGGGGGGGGGGGGGGGGGGGGGGGGGGGGGTGTATACCCAAAAATTTCATTTGATACCTTTAGGCAAAAATTGATACAGGGGGGGGGGGGGGGGGGGGGGGGGGGGGGGGGGGGGGGGGGGGGGGGGGGGGGGGGGGGGGGGGGGGGGGGGGGGGGGGGGGGGGGGGGGGGGGGGGGGGGGGGGGGGGGGGGGGGGGGGGGGGGGGGGGGGGGGGGGGGGGGGGGGGGGGGGGGGGGGGGGGGGGGGGGGGGGGGGGGGGGGGGGGGGGGGGGGGGGGGGGGGGGGGGGGGGGGGGGGGGGGGGGGGGGGGGGGGGGGGGGGGGGGGGGGGGGGGGGGGGGGGGGGGGGGGGGGGGGGGGGGGGGGGGGGGGGGGGGGGGGGGGGGGGGGGGGGGGGGGGGGGGGGGGGGGGGGGGGGGGGGGGGGGGGTTGATAAAAAAAAAAAAAAAATGAAACAAATTTCAGTTTTAATTTAAGACAACGTGTTGCAAATTGATGTTGATATACATTTTTTTGGGTGTAGAGGTAGCGCAATATAGAATCATGATGCCAGGACTGAATGAAAATATATAAGCTGCCCATGCAAAGCGCATGTGACAGAAGAGTTTCAGCAACTAAAAGAGAAGTCAGTCTAAAACTTGGCATTAAGCTTCTTCATCATTAGCAGTACAACACCCCCTGGCGCAAATCACGGCTCTTTATGAGTTAAAATTTAAATCGATTACCAATTGAGAACTTTATGAATTTTCATATAGTCCGTTTATTTTCCAAAGTCTGCTTAAAATTCCACGACAGCTGTCATCATTTATTACTGCAATTTGCGTTGACAACTTGATTGTCCTTGTGCCCAGTCGTTCCAGCCGCACAAAAGCGTCGCCTAATTGCAGTTAGTCACTTAAATAACCAGAAATGATAGACACGATTACATGATTACACCACAACCCGCTACCACGACCCACGCGCAACATGGAGCTTTCGCTTTCAAGGCTAGCACATCCTGCTCTGGCTGCTGGACATTTGCATTGCGTCTGTCTGCCTAATGAAATTCTGTTGGGTGCGGGTCCAGCACGACCTTCGCCTCGGTTAGCTGCACTTTTTGTTCAAAACCCAAACAAAACACCCAAAACTGCCTGCCTGGCTGCCCTGCCTGCCTGCCGCCTGCCTGGTTGGTTGGTTCGTTGGGCGCGTTGTTATTTTTGGCGCAGCATCAACAGTGAAACGTGCTGCCAGGCGGCATTGCCGGCTGTGTATCTGTGGCATTGGGGCGAGTTGGACTCGGGTGTTGTGCTGTGGCATTGACATTGGGGGAAAGTGTGGCACCAGGCAGAGAGTGCAATGTTGTTGTATTTTTGGCATGCTGCCGCTTGTTGCATGCCGCCTGCGTATACTTAATGTGCTAACACTATTAATGGATGATTCACCGCTTTCAGCATTTTAAGCATTTGTTTACTTAACTTGAATATTTCCATGATTTTCATCTCGCTCTTCTGCTTGATTTTTACCTTCGTTTTTTTTTTTTGGTGTCTGGCCAAAAACCTCTTAGACCACATCTGCTTGTCTATCTTGTCCAACAGTCTCCTCTCCTCTCTTTCGGTCCATTTCATGGCCCTGTGAACAGGCTACATCAAAATGCTCGCACATTCGATTTATATGCTTCGATACGTTCAGATTCTCTTGCTATTTTTCTTCTCAATTTTTTTGCCTTCTGCTTTTTTGCTCGTTTGCATATTAAAATTTCATATGAATTTTTGCTTTATTAATATCTTGCAGTTATTTTTGTTGGATGCTGCTTTGGTTGCTTCGGTTGCCAGGGTTAGTTGGGTTCCTGCTCCATTTGCCCCATCAAACTGCACATTGAAATTAAATTTCATTTGTGTGTTGCTGGCTGGTGGTTTCGGGATGAGGGGATGCGACGGGTCTGGTCTGCATCTGGATCGGGATCTGGGGTTTTAGCAAGCGCGATTTATTGAATTATTTAGCTAGCAGCTGCTAAATTCGATTTACTTGCCGGCAGCCATATCAGCTACATTCGTGCCTTCACCAGATTCCCATCCTCATGCAGAGTTCAACTAATTTGTTTTTACTTCAGTGCATCGACAGCAATGTTGACGGCGACGTCATTGAAAATTAGACAAATTGGAAAAGTCAAAATGGCAAAAGCGACAAAAAAATATGCGTCGAGTAAAGAACTTGGCAGGCCAGACAACATACATACAGCAGCGCAATCAATTTGCACACCAATACATGAAAAACATGTCATTTAAGTAGCAAACAGAGCGCGCCCCCCAAACTACATGATGAAAGCAAGGGTATTCCTGCATTCACAAAGAACAAATGAATTTTATGATTTGGAAAACAATGTTTCAACGTATTTAGCAGGCGTTAAGCCGAAGGAAAAATCGGGTTCGGTTACTTTTGCGGTTGTTAAAATTAAATTATCACGTTTCCGGTTACGGTTATCTGTTTTTATTTCGGTCCCGTTACGATTCGGTTTCGGTGAAAGAAAATTAGGTAGTATCAGATCTTAGTATCATAATTACGCTTAAAATTTTTGCGTAAATTTCTTTCTTATTGGATTTAACATAAATTTTAGATTGGTCGTTCTATGTACTACTTTCGTTAATACTACTTTCGCCAACTCATGTTGTTGTGCGTATTTCTTTTTAACAAATCATTGCCTAGTTAAATCAAAGTCTTATACTGGTCGAACGCCGTTAGTTCAAACTTTCGATAATTCGATTTATTTCCTCAAACTATTTTCCAGTCTGTTCAATATTTGATGTAAAACTTCTTCTTTATTTCGATTACTTCGTTAATCAGAGCAATCCATCATTCGATGTGGTGAATATAAATTTAAAGCAAATTTACCTCAATAAATTGATGTGAGTAAATTTTTTATTTCAAAAATATTTCGAACCACAAAGTGTCGAAACAAAATACTTAATATAAAATATTAACCGTTGAAAGGCTCAAATGGACGTACAGGGTGATCCATCTAGTATTTGGAATTTGAACTATTCATAATTTAACTTTAAAAACGTCAAATGTCATTCGGAAAGCGACTAATATTTAGTGAAATCTTTCACAATTACGAAATGGGTCGCTATACACTTGAAGAAAGTTGGGAAATATTAAAAACATATTTCTAAAGTGGAGAGTCCTCGACTCAAAATGTGCGAAATTTGAAAGAAACGAGAAGTAAGTACCAATTGTACACAGAGTATATTAAGTTTGCGCAAAAGTATGTAACAGGGAGAAGAAATCATTTCCGACCCTATGAAGTATATATATTCTTGATCAGCATCAACAGCCGAATCGATTTAGCCATATTTTTCAGTTTGTATAAAATATTTGACATTTTCCATCCCAGACGAGAGGTTTGCTTACATAAAATCTTTCAAACTTTAGGTACATTCTTCCGATAATGATAAGCCTCCAAATTTTCAGACCAATCGATCTATAGTTTGTCAAGTTTTGCTCCTAGTCGCGCCTAAACCAGTGTTTTTACGAATATGTTGATTCGAACAGAACACCCTTTCCCCTTAACTTCTTTAAAGAGCTGGCTACTCTAGATCATGTCTTACTTGCATATCTAAAATTTTAATAATGGAATTGTTGCCTTCAATAAATATTGCAGCATCGATGCATGCTGAAACTTTAACAATTTTTAGTACAGAATTTTTCAAAACCAGGGCATAATACCGGAACCGGAACCGTTAACCGAAATAAACCGTTTCAAATCGCGTACCGGAACCGTAACCGGAATCGAAACAAATTTTTTTTTTTGGGAACCGAAAACCGTTTATTGTTATTATTGGAACGAAACCGAATCGTTGGTACCGGTACAGCTTCGATTTTTTTTCCTTTGCAGAGCGCATCGTAGTCAGACGTTTGTAATACAAAAAAGCAATCATAACACAACCTTTACACGATGCCAGATTTTCTTCCAACATTTTAGGAGCCACTTTTAAGCACCCATCGATTGCCCCACGCGTTGGAGCTCAACCTACAGGAGGCCAAAATATTTGCAACTCTTGCTGCAATTTTGCGGCTGCAGTTAAGGACTTTCTTCTGAACCGGAATGTGGTGGACTCAGTTCGCGAAATCGAATAGAAAAGCGAGAGAAATCACTTTTTGAAAACAATGCTTTTCTATTTGGCATATTTTTGGACCATAGGTCTAACACAACGCTAAGTACTGAGCAAAAAAATACTTGTATCGATCTTTTATATAATATTTTTGTGATAATGATGAATGCAGTTCAAATTCTGGTTCATCTGAATAATTATTTTACTTTAAATGTGAAACCTTTCATTTTGTGTTGAATTTTGATTCGTTTTATTAAACAGGAATAAAATGATTAAGATTTAACTCAGAATTTAGTTTGTCAGTATTAAAAATAACTATTACTTATATCAGTACGTACCGGTATACCGAAATAAAAGTGTGGGTACCGTATCGAAACCGAAAACCGAAATTCATTGAAAACCGAAATGGGACGTACCGGTATCGGAACCGGAACCGAAATTCTTTTCGTTTCCTGTTCAAAACAATTGCTGTTTAGTGGAAAACGTCTTGCGCATATTCTCTAATCATATTTGGGATGTTCACGACCCCAAATTGAGCTACTGAATTGCGAACAACCCTTATTGTCAACATGTCTGTTGAAATGTTAGGTTTTTTATACACTTGAAAAGTGTATTATAATTTTGCCCAGAAGTTTGCAACGCATAGAAGGAATCATCTCCGACCATATAAAGTATATATATTCTTGATCAGCATGACGAGCTGAGTCGATTAAGCTTTGTCCGTCCGTCTGTCCGTCTGTCCGTCCGTCCGTCTGTCCGTCTGTCTGTTTCTAAGCGAACTAGTCCCTCAGTTTTGCAGCTATCGATCTGAAACTTTGCACAGAGTCTTCTTTTTACTGCACGCTGCTAATATGTCGGAACCGACCGGATCGGATGACTACTTCTTGTAGCTGCCATACAAATGTTCGTTCGGAAAATGGTTTTTAGTCAGAAAAACTGTTTTGTTCTCAATATTACTGCTCTCAAACACGGTCATGGGTAATATGTAAGTTTTTAAGCTGATCTGCGAAGTTTGGTCGAAGTCGCTAACCGTTGAGGCAAGCTATTATGCTTAAGTGTTTAATGAAAAACTTCGGTACAGACGAAGTTAGCTTGTCCTTTCTCGTTTTTATTTATTTTGTTTTGCAATGCAACGAACTGATTTTATTAATAGAGTGTGCTTTGCAATTGGCGTCTCCCTGTCACAAGCAATCGCCTCACTTCGAAGTGAGTTACAACTACAATATCCATGCGTGCCGGCGCCAGCTTGTCGCACAATCAGACGGCGCAAACAACAAAATGCACTCAGTTTTTAAATAACGGTGGCTAAGATAGTTAAAATATAGGTTTTGGTGCCGGTTTGGATTCTTGTTCTCGTTCAACTGGTCGAGCTTTCAAAGCTTTCATTTTGGAGAATGCGTCTTGTTAATGATTATTTTGCAATATTTTTCTAGGGATAAGACCGGACCTCTACGATGAAGCAAACTTTCAACAGAAAAGTCCAAAAAACTTTGTCAAAATCCTGCATTTGCACTTGAAGTTTCTTACTTGAGGTTTCTTACTTCTAAGCAAGTAGGATTACTCTTCAGCCACCTCTCGTAGTCAAGACGTTAGGGTAATTTCACTTGCCTACCTGCATATAGAGCTTTTGTCTTAGTACAATGTGTTATGATGAGCTTACCGTGTCATCTTTAGCAAAACCTGAATACCCCTACTAAAATATATTTTATCTCCCTTTTTGGTTTTTTTTTTGCCTGCTGCTTCTTTTTGTGCGCTTCGACGCGTCACCGACTCGCAGTGCGTGCGTATGAATGGACATACATACATACATACATACTGACATATGTGAGAAGTTTATTCAACCAAACGTTTGGTTCATTGAACTTGGCCGAATGGCGAATATTTGGTTGTCGTAGGTTAGGGCGCCCCATTGTGCATTCACAAAATGAAGTTGCGGCGAGTTAAGCACACTCATTCCCCACCCTCCCCCTCCCGGTACACTCACCATTTATGAAAATGCAGCGAAGACGAACTGAATAGCTGGGTTGACTAACTGACTGACGAAAAGTGCGACGAAAAGTGCAATGGCAAATGCACTCACATTCTCAATCATACAACATACACACATACACACATTTATATCAAAAGCGCATAAAAAGCCATAAGTGAGCACTTTATGGCACTGAGGAAACGGCGTTTGGGCAACCTTACATGTGTCGTACAGGAAGCGGGGGCAAGAGAAGGAACATTCGGGTTGGGCTTGTAATAAACACATTGATCATAAAGCAAATTAAACTGCGGTTAGGGGGACTAAGCAGTACAAAAATACAACCATGAATCCAGAGTATCGATAAGCGTACAATGAACTAAGGTTCGATATGACACTCAAAAATAGCCTATTTATTCTTTTGCCCTTGGCTTTGCTTTTGCTTTTGATTTTGATCATTGAAAATGGGTAAAAGGGGATCATGAAGTTGTGCAAATGTATGTAACAAGGAGAAGGAAACATATCCAATATTTTATATTTACATATTCTTGATCAGCATCAACAGCCGAGTCGATATAGCCATGTCCGTCTGTCTGTCCGTCCGTCTGTCTGTCATTTACACTACATTTACTACACTGAGTTTGCTATCACAAGGCACAAAGTTGAGTTATAGCCGATTTCCATCGATTCCACGATTTTTCGATAAATTCCAAATGGCGTTTCCACTGCGTTCGGTGTCCACTTTCGAGTCCTCAACAGCTGATCTGGTCTGTTTGTTTGCCTTTGTGCATCAATCAGAATGAATTTGAGTGACATTGTCTTGCTAAATGCAGTTGAAAAGCAACAATTTAAAGTTATAAATTATTTATTTATTTCGTAGAGTCGATATGGTTGCTTTTGGGACAGTGACGTGCCTAAAAATACAGACGCATTTTTAAGGTAAGATGCTCCCAATTTGATGATGCTTCGCCAGATGGCCCAATTAAGTTTTGCTCCTTTCTACAAAAGACATAATCAATAAATAACACATTGAACAATTTGTTTGTAATTGTATCTGTACCTGTACTTTTTGATCAGTTTGGGCCCACGAAGCCCGTTGAAGTTTTCCTCCCATAAGTCTAGAAGGAACAACTTCGCGTCTTGGGTCCAATCCATTTTGTTTAATTCTGTAAAGGGATCGCCTTTATAATATAAATTAATCAACAAAATAAAAATATCTAACCATCCATTTTTTTACTGCCAATTGTTGTGCCAGCTGATTTTGTTGTCAAAAGTCTTATCGATATCGATATCTATCGATATTCATCGTATAAATATGAAAAATCGAGTTGGCAGAACCAGAGTCCAATGTGGACTCGACTTTTTCCCCTACCCCTTACCACCCCCTCTGTCTACAACTGAATTTTTTTGTATGGAGTTGGACGCGCGTTCTTCGATAAATGGACGCGAACTCTAACTGTAAACTGTAGTAAAAACGCACTATTATTGCGTTAAGAGTCAAGGAAACAGCTGAGTTTTGTGTTGGTTGAGCGGATGGCAAGAAATTTAATAAAATCAAAATAAAAGTGAATACAATCAACTTGTTTGTGTTATCAGCGATGGAGCAAAATTATGCAAATTATGAATATGACAGGGATGTCTAAAGCAACCTTTAATTTTCTTCAAAATAAGCAACGAAGCCTTCGAACGATGCCCGCACCAGAAGCTGTGGATAAACCCGAGGCTTGGCCTACTTTGAGCTAAAGCCACTTCAGTCGCAGGCCCAGCCATAAAGCGAGCCAGTCCCCGAGGACTGGAAACACTTGGAGTTAAATCAATTTTAACCCTAACCAGTGCACATTGGGCGGAGTTCCCAATTTTTTGGCATAAAGTCCAAAATTACGTTTTATTATTTTTTAAATTTAATTATCATTTCCGTTAATTAAATATCTACCTAATTAAAAATATTAAGAAATAGTTTTTTTGCCCATCACTGGTATTTGACAGCCCGTTAAAGTGACAAGTTTGTGCTAAGCTATTTTGTGCTTTGTTTGTGCTTAAAATTTTGTGAATGTTTTATTATGAGTCATTCTAATAGGATTGTATATTATGGCGCATCAAAATATGCAAATTCTCATAAAGGTATGTATTTATAGTGTACTCAGCTTAAATTATATGTAAATGCTTTTGTCTCGTGATGTATTTAATGTGAATGTTGCAACATATTTTAAGTATAACATATTCTCAATTATTGTGTTTCGTGGACCAGAACTAGCAAGATTACGCCGGATTGGGCGCAAAGTGCTAATGTGGAAGTCTTTGTTATTGTGAATATATTTAAATAGAGTTATCAACTTAAGCGCATATTTGTGCAATGACGAAATATTTGAATATATAAAGACAAGGTTAATTTCGTCATAGCGGTTTGCTATAAGTTTGGTTGACACAGAAAAAAAAATGATATGATCTGGGGCTCAATATTATATTTTTTCATATCAATAAAAAGCCGATATGACAAACTTGAAATTGACCTGTTCGAAAATATCAAAGTGAACTTTTCGGCCATATCAAAATGATATTTTTAAGATTAAATTGATATTTTATAATTTCATTATTACAAAACGAAAAAAAAATTAATTACAAATGGCAATTCAATACTACTAAGTTTTGTTTTAGCTAAGCACTATTTTTTATTGTTTTATAGAAACAGAAAAAGAACGAATTTATAATTTCTTCACCCCGCCGCCTTGACTGGGGATCGAACTCGGGACCACCTGCACGTCACAAATTGGCATGGCATCTTACCGCACTAAGCTATCAGGCATGTGTTTGGACACATGGCTGTGAGCCTACTTATACATTTCTTTACGTTGCTTGAAGTTTCGATTTGAACTCTATCTGTCTCTTTCATTTTCGCGTTTTCTATACATTCCTTTCCCATTGTGGAAGTTTCGAAAATAAAACGAGAAAGGCAAAGCTAACTTCGTCTGTACCGAAGTTTTGATACACTTGAAATAGCTTGTCTCAACGGTTAGCGACTTCGACCAAACTTCGCAGATCAGCTTAAAAACATTACATATTACCCATGACCGTGTTTGAGAGCAGTAATATTGAGAACAAACCAGTTTTTCTCACTAAAACCCATTTTCCGAACGAACATTTGTATGGCAGCTACAAGAAGTAGTCATCCGATCCGGTCGGTTCCGACATATTAGCAGCGTGCAGTAAAAAGAAGACTCTGTGCAAAGTTTCAGCTCGATAGCTCCAAAACTGAGGGACTAGTTCGCGTAGAAACAGACAGACGGACAGACGGACGGACGGACAGACGGACGGACAAAGCTTAATCGACTCAGCTCGTCATGCTGATCAAGAATATATATACTTTATGTGGTCGGAGATGATTCCTTCTATGCGTTGCACACTTCTGGGCAAAATTATAATACACTTTTCAAGTGTATAAAAATATTCGTTTAATCTTTTCTAATATCATTTGACAAATTGATATTATTTTCGGTTAAAATGAAACGTTATTGCATAGAAATGATATGAAAAAATGATATTTGTAAAAATATCAAATTAACCAGCCCATATCAAATTGATATTGACCTGTTTTTTTTTCTGTGTAGTATTCGATTTTTCGTAAAACTTGCTAGAATTATGAAAAAGCATGGAAAACTAGTATATACGAGGTTTTGTGGTTTGTATCGAAAACAAAAAAGTTTTTCGTGGTCACTCTGGATAAAAAATTAATTCGAAATTAACTTATAATATAAATAGTAAAATATTGATTTTAAATATATTTATTTTTTTAGTTTTATAAAAAAAAAACAACACTACAAAAAATAAGGGGGAATTTAAAACCAAAAAGCGAAGGAGGACGGGAGGGGAGCCCAACCAAAGAAGGGGGAAAAAAAAAAAAAAAAAAAAAAAAAATAAAAAAAAGGGGGAAAAACAAAAAAAAAAAAAGAAAAAAAAAAAAAAAAAAAAAAAAGAAAAAAAAAAAAAAATTTTATTTTTTTGGGGGGCCCCCCCCCAAAACAACCAAAAAAAAAAAAAAAAAAAAAAAAAAAAGGGGGGGCGCCGCACAAAAAATAAAAAAAAATTGGTTTTTTCCTAACCCCAACCCATTGTTTAAAAACTCAAGAGCACGGGGTTCCAAAAAAAAAAAAAGAAGGGGGGGAAAAAAAAGAGGGGTTTTTTATATTTATATAAGGGGGGGTTTTTTTTTATTTTCCAGAAATCCATCCATGTTTTCCTTTGACAACTCAGTAGAGTGAATGTGGCATCATCGATTTCGATCCATTAATAAAAGGATTTGGCACCAGCCGGAGTTTTACAGCTGTTTTGCTTATCAATATAAAGCTTGGTTTACTTTTTTGCTCATAACTTGAGAACCGTTCATCTGATCCTTTTCATTCGATTCAAATCGATTCATTTTGCTAATTACTAACTATCTCTAGTAGGTACCAATCGTCTATCTTTAAATCTGTAGGAGATATAACGTTTTCTCCAAATTTCCGGGGCGGCAGGGGGCGTGGCCAAAATTTCAAACAAACTTGATCTGCGAGCAGATAAAAGAAGCATTTGTCCCGCACATGTCAAAGCTCTATCTCTTACCATCTCTGAGATCTAGGTGTTCATACAGACAGACGGTCAGTCGGACAGACGGACAAGTCTATATCGTCTCGGCTGTTGATGCTGATCAAGAATATATGTATACTTTATAGGGTCGGAAATGATTCCTTCTGCCTGTTACATACATTTGCACGACTTTAGTATACCCTTTTTACGGTCAAGCTCAACTGTAACATACGCTGTACCTCCAAGGTTTGTATATATCTGCTAAATTTAAGTTAGAAACCACACAATGAAATCATGCGGCCAAACCAGTGCCACCCATCATAATTTTTGTTTTTCTTATAACTGCACTATCGTTCATCCGATCTTTATCATTTCTACGGCTAATCAATAAATAATACTTATTACTAATATGCGTTACAAAACTGTGGGAGATATGACGTTTTTTCCAAATTGAAAGAAACTACTTGATTTGCCTGCAGGTATAAGAAATATATGTCCCATACATATTAAGAAGATTAAAAATATAAATACTTTATAGGGTCGGTAATGTAATGACCGCCTACTGCGCCAAGTGTTGAACTGTAATTGAATTGAACTGATAAACGAAATATGCGCCTACAGCGCCACCTGTTTCTTTTTCTTTTTTCTAAACCTTCGCGTTTCAACTACGAATAAAGCCGCACAAGGAAGTATCCAATTTGGTCTAGTCGTTTTCAAGTTTTAACCAACCAACCACGATTTATTTTGATTTATATTGATAAAGACTCTCGCTCCTTGACCTTCAGTAACTCAATACCAACTTTAGTGTTTAATTTTAAGTTTTGGAAAATCTCGCAGTTTTTAATTTGATTCCGATGTAATCTTAGCATACTTACTAAAAACACTTATTTCAATAGTGATAGACATTTCTGTATTTAAAAGGCATTTTCAATCTTTCCTTTTGTTGTCGGATGTTGCCTTGTGCATTCTACGAAATTTAATGCCATTTCTGCTTGACTATGCTTTGAGCTTGCTGCCTTCCAATTGTGTTCATCTGGTAAGTAATAAAAAACCAAATTCATTCAACGAATTTCAAATCCCCTTGAAAAAACATCAGTTTGCACCATTTTTTAGGGTATTCAAATGAATCCACAATTCCATGTCAACTTACCACAAAATGTCTGTACATCTTGGGACAGCCGCCGACCAAAGCTTTCATAGACGAAATATGAGGAGCAACCGAAATGCAGCAAAGCCGGATCGGGACCGCCAGACCAATCTTCTCACACTTCCCCACCTTCTGCATATGGGTAATTTGAGAACATTTGCGCTTTAACTGCATGCAAATGCGAAAAAAGGCAAACAAAAAAAAAATGTAAAAGAAAAGAAATATGTGCACATGTGTCGCCTGGTCTGGCCTAGCTGTGTAACTCTCTAGCCGGGTATCTATGTGTGTATATCTCTCTCTGTGGCGGCCATGTCCATGGTGTACTTTGAAAGGCCTAAACCGATGTCTTGTGTTGTTGTTGTTGACTTTGAGGGCTTCATCATCTGCTTTGGGCTGGCTGCTTGACTGGGCCGGGTCGCCGACGAAAACTGACAGCGACGAGCCATTGGAGTGGCTTAGGCTTAGGTTTTGGAGTAGGCGCTGCCACCAACCAGATAAAAGTGGCCATACCAAGGGTAGGAGACAACTACAACAACAACAACAACCACTGGCGGCACATTTCAAGTTGACTTTATTTTCAGCCGTTCTGCTGCTGCCTTTTTGGTTTGCATTTTTACTTTACACTCGGTTTATTTAGTGCATTTTTTGTTGTTGTAAATTTTTATTTTCTGTAAGGACCGAAAGTTGATGAATTGAGAATTAATTCTCTTGACGTTTGGTTTTTTTGTTAAATTTTTGCTGGCCCACGAAAGGAGTAAGAATTTGAGCTCGATGAAAACGAAGAAAAAGTGAGTTTCAAAAAAGATTCTCTAAGTATTAGCCAACAGGCCTATAGAAAGGTTAAAGGGGGAATATCCCATTTTATGAGAACTATCGTAAAAGTTTTCTTTGGATTTTAAGATTCATTCAGTAAGTTTTTGCCCACTGTAATTCAAGGGTCCCGCTATTAGATGTCTTTTAGTAAAAAAGCTGCTCGCTTTGTTGTTGTCGCTTTGGTATTTTTTGTCAGTTTCAGTGTTACTTTGTCAAATGGGAGATCGTGTTGAAGAAATTTCTCAGAAAATATTTAAGTTATGATCTAGAAATTTTGTGTTTAGCTTGCCCATGATGGAGTCTGACATTTTACCGGTTCGAAGCCGCTTCCGAACCAACTTGAACCAGTTAGAGTTGATTTATTTAAGCCAAGAACTTAAAATTCGCTGTATAATTTGATGGAATAAGATATTGGAAATGGGCGGTGCAGATTTTTTTTTAGTCTAATGTGGAAACGTAAAACAAATTTATTTACCGCTACGATTTCGAACGGGTTAAATTTAAGTGTTTAGAAAATTATTTTGCCATTAAGTTCGCAAATAATTGGATCAAAAGTGTTCAAATTTGTTTTTCGGTGTAAATCGATTTCAAATCAGTTTTTCCTGGTTTTCAATAAGAAACCTTATCCATGTAAAATTTTGAGGGACAAATATATGTGAATAGCTTTTTTTAATAGAAATTTAGTGTAATGGATCAAATTAAGAAAAGTACATGTTCATAGGGATGTGTAAAAGGTTTGGAGGTGTTCTGAAAGAATTTGAAAATTCAATATTTTTTGGTCAAAGAGAAAAAAAAGTCAATGAAAAAACGGTCAAAACGAGTTTTAAAGAAGATAAAAATTCAAGAGTGGTTTCTACGGGCAACAATTTAATTTTGGTTCAAACTATTGAGGTGTACCCGTGATGTGAATTTGAATGTGTCACGGTGTGTCATGACGCGACACTATCGGGGGTGCCACAGAAACCTACTCCAACCAAATTCCAACCGAATTCCAATTCTTAGGTGACACAGAAATTTCTATTGGTTGGTTTCAAACCTCCCGTGTTTGGTTAGAAGATTAAGCAAAGCTCTTTTTGCACCAGCGCCCTGTGTCGATGGTGGCGCCATCTACTTAAAAGGCAGCGGATTGACGGCTGCAAGTTATACCTCATGTTTGGCGCCAATAAATTTTTACATTTTGCATTATATATATGGAGAATATGACTTAAATTTGAATTATGATTTAAAAATACATCATAAAACATATAACACAATCAAAACATTTCAATTAAACATCAAATTAACCCAAAACTAAAAACGGTGAAATTTTTTGGCGAGAGATTCAGCTTTGTTTTTAGAGATGAAACTTCAATTGGGACATCTTGTGTTCTAACTAGATTTTCTAATACGAAAATGAAATCTCTCGAAGTTCTGTGGCACCGACGATTTTTTCGAGAGATTTACAAACCAACTGTCGGCAAAATCTCTAGAGATTTCTGTGGCACCCCTGTATGTGATCGTGAGCAAAGATAGTGTTTCGGGATTGAACCTAACTGGAACATCGGGAAAATATAATATGCAGTACTCACGAAATTTACCTACAGAAAATGTTTCTGGAATTCTGGAATTTTCGTTAATTTTATCTGGCTTTCCATTTCATTAAAAATGCAACTGTCTTAAAAGATGCCTTGTTTTTAAGTCCAGAAATAACAGTATTGTTCAGAACGATAATGAAGAGCTAAACTTGAAATTTCCTGTATAAAATGTATCTGGAATTTTGGAAAAAAAACGTGCTTTTCATATTTTAGAAGAAAGGCAAGCGCGATAAAAATGTGATGCTTAAATTTTCTGTAAAAATATGAAACTTTTTTAAAAATAATGAATGAAAGATAAATTGAACCCATTATTTTTTAAATGCTAATGTTGAACCAAAGATTTATAGATATTATTGATGTCGCATGTGAAACAAAAAACGATTCTTTTTGGGAGCTGACTTTGGATACCAATTTTTGCTTTTCGCTGCCCCTACGAGGATACATACATTGAAATTTAGTTATAAGTTTTATAAAATAGCTACACGGCTGAGAGCAAAGATTTATAGATATAAAAGATGTCACATTTGACGGAAAAAGCGATTGCTATTGGGAGCTGACATTGGATCCCAAAAAAAAAGTTTGTATGAGATGAGGTATCTATATATGTAGTGTCTTTGGTTGAACTGTATGTATTTTGCTAAATAATTTTGTAGAAGATACATTTTCAGCGTGCGTGATCATGCGCGACGCCATTTTAAATCGTTCAAAAAATTGCCTGCGTGAATCGTGGGAACAATGATTTTTATTTCGTGAATCGTTCGTGATGTAAATGAAAATTCGCTCACGCGCGCACCTCTAGTTCAAACCACTGTCTCAGAGTTTGTTAAAGCCATGAACTTGAGCAATTGGTTCATATCGAAAGTTTTCAAACCCTTAACTCTTCTATGTAGGCCTGTTTTCTAATACTAAGATAATTTTTTGGAACTCACATTTTTCTTCGTGATTTCGTTTTAAAGTAACCTTGAGAATGAAGCAGATCAACCCAAATGTTAAGCTGTACAGTTTGAGAGTATGGAATTTGAAATTATAGCAGTTCAATACTGGGTTTGAAGCACCTGAAAATAGTGGTTCAGTGCCATATCTCAGACATGGTTAATTATACGGAGTTAGTTATTTTCCCCGGTTCAAACCCGATAATGAATTTTACCTATGCACTTAAAACCATTAAAAAGGGGTTCGAAGCAATATCTTTAGAATAAAGAATTATCTATTCTTTTTTTTATCTATTTAGAACCGGTAACAAATCACTTGTCTTGAAAAGGACTTATAGTCATATTCCTTAAATTAAACAAGCCTTGAACCTTAAAATTGGTCTGAAGACTGTGCTTGACTTTTCATACCGCTTAGTCTGTTTCTAATGCCTCTTAGATTTTAGGAGTTAAAGTAGGCTAAGGACTCTCGAGGACACTCGACTATCTCTGCCTCTTTGGTATGTCCTTAATTTTGGGCATTTTATGTCTTTAGTGTTTAAAGTTGCAGCATTTATTAGGCAGTAGCACTCTCACTCTTTCACACACACAAATAATACATTTATTTACACTTTGGGTAAGCCTGTGACTTTTCTTTTGCCCCCCCACACCCTTCGGCTCAGCTGTCCCCTTGTGCTTTGTAAAGTTCATTGCACTTTTTGCGCAGAATTTGTTGCCTAACCAGCCGAAGAACAAACGCACAGACGGACAATGTTGTTGTTATTGTTGTTGTTGTTACTCTCCTACTCTTTGGCTTTTCGCTTTGGTGTGTGTGTGTGTGTGTGTTTTTGTGAGTGTTTTTTTCGTGTTTGGCGTTAACATTGGCAGCAGGTGTTTGACATTGCGTCAAAGGTATTGTTGTTGTTGTTGTTACTGCTGCTGCTGCTGCTGTTGCTGATTCGACACCAACTCCAACTGCTCGGACTGGTTACCTTTGCCTGCCTCACTGGCTGACAGCCTGCCACAGGAAGCCATAGAGCATTTGCCGTGCATGTGCATGTGTGTGAGCGTTGGGCAAGTTGTTTTCATTGTTAACAAGCTTTTTGTTGTTGTAGGTCGCAAAATGTGAGACGAAGTGGATGAGTGGATCATTTCTAACTTTTGGGTGCAAATCATTGTTCAATTAGAGCCTAATCTCTTTTGCTAATTAGCTAGCTTACCAGTCCTAGAAAAGATATCGTTTACTCCTTTTTGGTTCGTTCACCTTTACTTTAAAATTAAATTGAACTATCGGCAAGTGAATAAGCTTAGGAAGCTGAGTAGGTGAAAGACCCATTGGCAGATGGTACTGATGGTCGCTTCAGGCGACAGGATCCCTTTGCATTTATCTCACGGAATCAAGTTCAAGGTCACAAGCAATTTTTATACTCTGTACTGAAGGTACAGCGGTTCTCAAGTTATAAGCAAATAAGTGAATCACCCCCGCCACATCCCTCCCACCTTTTACAAGCAACGCCGCACAATCTTAGATAGAGAGAGAGGGAGAGAGAGAGAAACTTAGAGATGAGCGCAGCAGTAGCACTGTATTCAGCTCCTACTCTAGGTACAGAGTATATTATAGTCGGGCTTGACCGACTTTCTAACTTGTTTTTAATAGCCATCGCAGTTATTTACTCACAGTTTCTAAGACACAAGTGAATCAAAATAACAATTGATAAAAATTACAATCTATAAAATTGAATTACACTTACCATTTCCAAGTTAAACTTTTATTGTTTGAGCAGATTGTGGATAGATATCTTTAACCACTTTTCTCGCGATTTGAAAAAATAACAAACACAACATTCGTTGGCAATGCCAATTCGCTTTTAACATCCCGCCAGATCCTTTTAATGTTTTGTGTGAGTTCTTGAAAAACCCTTTGTATTCGAAATTTATTTCATCAATGACCATTCAGTCTGCCTCGCATTTAAAAAAATTTAGTAAGAGTCATTTGTGCTCAACCCAAAATTATAAAAATCGGATTTAAACATAAAGATTTAAAGAGAAACCACGGATGACCGACGCAACTTTCTTACACGATAGTTCGTCGTAGATCGCGGTCCATCGAAGGAATTTTTTGAGTTAAACGGGAAATTACTAAATACTTGGCAATTAACTCTAATTCGTGTTCTCTTCTTTGTAATATTTCATTATTTATTCACTCAGAGAAAAAACCAAGAAGATTGTGCTTGATATCAAGCAGTTATGATGTTAAAAGTAAGGTAAGACAGAACATACTTCATAAGTAATGAATCATAACAAACATAGATCTGTATGGTTATAAACATTTAAAATAGCGAATTCAAGATTAAGATTTAGATTTATTTGACAAAAATCCCTGGTGCTGCAAGTCACAAAAGCGAGACAATTGATTTTTAATTGATTTATTCTACTTAATTCTGTTTTAAAGTTATTACAAAACAATAATTTCGTAATTAAATTGGCTAAGTTTAAAGTGCATATTCAATTTTTCCCTGAATTGCTTTGTACAACTGATGTTCTTAATATTCGTTGGAAGTTGGTTCCACAACCTAACAGTATTAACAAAAAATTGTCGCTCCGAATTGTCAAGCTATGATTATAACATAAGTTATGTCGTACTGCTATTAAGTACAAAGTTCTTATCGATGGGGCAAACCAAATCTTGTCATACTAATATGATGGTTCTCTGGTATATATTTTAACTAGCATATAACCCGTCGCGCTTCGCTGCGTCTTCAACAGTATAGAACCCCTATTAGCCAACATCCCACCCACTTCCCGTCCACTTACCACACACATTCCGCCCACTTACCATCCACGACCCACCCACTTACCACCCACATCCCATGCACTTCCCGATCACATCCCACCCACATCCCGCCGTCGTCCCATCTACATCCCACCCACATCCTTCCCACTTCCCGCCCACATCCCATCCATATCCCATCCACTTCCCACCCACATCCCACCCACTTCCCGCTCACATCCTACCCACTTCCCATCTGCATACCACCCACATCCCACCCCATCCCTTCCCTTTTTCCTCCACATTCCTCCCACATCCCTCCCAATTCCCGCCCACTTACCGCCCACATCCCACCCACATCCCACCCACGTCCCTCCCACATCCCACCCATATTCCTTCCCTTTCCCGCCACATTCCACCCACTCCCACTTCACAGCCACTTACCACCCACTTCTTACCCACTTCCCAAACAACTTACCACCCACTTCCCACTCATATCCCAACCACAACCCCATTCACTTCCCAGTGGGCATCCCGGCGGTATTTCCAACATCGGAAAATAAGAACACAAATGAATTCTCATTTTGACCTTACAAACCGAGTTTCAAGTCAATCAAATGAAAAATAGTTATTTTGCATGTAGAATTTTCCGGGCATTTTCACGACTGGTGGCGGATTTTCCGACATTGAAAAATCACATTTTGAATTATTTCGTATTATATCCTTAGAAACCGAGTTTCAAGCCAATCGGGTAAAAAATAGTTTTATCATGCCCGGGAATTTTCCGACCGCTAAGTCAAATTTTCCAACATCGGAAAATCAAATTTTAAATTATTTCGTATTCTGTCCTTACAAACCGGGTTTTAAGCCAATCGGATGAAAAATAGTTTTTTGAATGCTGAATTTTCCGGTCATTGTCCTCGTGGGCGGTTTTTCCAAAATCGGGAAAACACGTGTCAAATTATTTCGCGTACTATCTTACAAACCAAGTTTCAAGTCAATCGGAAGGAAAATAACATTTTTCCCATATAAACTTTTCCGACGCTTTTCCGACTTTTCCGGGAGGAATTTTCCAAAAACCCCGTCTTTGTACACACTTTCACCACTAACAGAAACTTCTGTCCAAATTTTAGCCTTTTATCTCTTACCGTTTAGGCTGTGCGATGATGGCCAATCAGTCAGTCAGTGAATCAGGACACTCTCTTTTATATTTATAGAGATTTACCATGACCGAGTTTAAGAGCGCTAATATTGAAAACAAAAAAGATTTTCACACTAAAACTCTTTTTCCTACCGATCATTTCTATGGCAGCTACAATCAAAAGAAGACTCTGTGCAAAATTTCAGCTCAATAGCTGCAAAACTGAGGGACTAGTTCGCCTAGAAACAGACAGACTCAATCGACTCAGCTCGTCATGCTGATCAAGAATATATATACTGTATGTGGTCGGAGATGATACCTTCTATGCGTTGCAAACTTTTGGGCAAGATTATAATACACTTTTTAAGTGTATAATAAAGTTCACAAAATTGTAACAAAACACCCAGAGAAATCTAGCACGAATCGGCGAGACAGAAATCGGCTTCAATTTAGATTTTTTCTTCTTGATTTTTTAGGACGAAATCTGCTTGCTTAGGAGAAGATTAACTTAATCTTGACTTCGAACGTCTCAGAAATTCGTGCTTGATTTCAGTATTTTCGACTCGGATCCAAGAATATTCCGTCTTACAGTGCTTTTGATATCAAAACTGCTTGACTTCAAGCACGATCGGCTTGGTTTTTTTCTCTGAGTGAACCTAATGAATGAAACCTAGATCAAGATGTATTTGATATGAAATGAGAAACAATCTTCAAAATAATGGCGGAAAACTTAAGTTATAAATGAAAAAGAGTTTTTTCGGGCCAAAATCTATGATTAAGTGGGGGCAGCTGCCCCCTGCCCCCCTGGCTACGCCCTTGATTCCTGTCCTGTTGGTCTGATTCAATCTAGCCCGTTTAACGATCTAAAATTGTTTGCTTATGTTTTGTACGTGCCCTGAATTTATGCAGCGCATTTCAAAACGAGGACCTCCTGGCGTATGAATATTCCGAAAAGCTAAATAATATTGGTCCGTAACATAAACCAAGCTAAAAGCCACAATTGCCGCCTAATTAAAAATGCAATTGGATTTGTTTTTTCCCCTTAAAATGATAGGAAAAAAAATCACACAAAGAGGAAACTTGCAGTTTGGTTTGTATACGAAATGTAGCCTTAATTAAATATAATTTACAATTTGCTGGCGGTCATAATTCTCCACAAAGACCGTGACGTGCCGGAGTAAGAGTGGGGAGTGGGCGTGGCGCCTACGGGCCCTGAAAATGTTTCAACAAACAACAAAAGAGCATGTTCCAAGGCAATAATGGACGATGGACTAATGTCATTCTATGGTCCCGGCGGATGGCGTCGACAACGTGAGCTGAATTTTTTCGTTAGAAATTATCATAAATTTGTCGTTGGCCGTTTAGAAGAGAGAAGGAATGCATTTTTTTCCCCCAAATATGCAAGGACCAAAGGACAAGCTGGCACGAAAAGCGCTAAAAATTTACAGCCAGCGGCGAAAACAAATAATTTGAAAATTCGTCACATGCTAAAACAAACTTCACTCTATTCCATTGCAGTGAGGGAACCCCCTGCCCGGTCTTAATTGTACATGCAAAATTCTTGGTCTTTTTTTTTTGGTAAATGAATTTCGCTGTTGTATATTTTGGCGACAGGAAATGCTCAAAGGAAGGCAATTCTTAATCCAATCTTTGCAAATCAGAAGCCAACGACTGCACTGCGAGTCGCCGAAGTTGGGTGCATGGTACAGAGAATATGTTTATAATTATAAATACAGCATAAGCAGCAAAAACTTGGCACTTGGCTGACTCACTTGCACGCTGGCTTGAGCACTCCAGCAGGCCACCAGGACACACGCATGCGAGCACAAATATAAAAAAAAACACATAACGAAAAGTGCGTAAGCCATCTAATGGTAAAAGTATATAGAAACTCTTAGGTATATATGTATGCTTGTATGTGTACATGAAAAAATTGTACACAAATGCGTACGCAATTTTCGAGGCCTTTCCTATCCACTGTCTTGGGCCATGCACCCCCTGCACGGTAGGAAAAAAAGTTTTGCGGCCACCTTTCACTCTGCCCCTCGGGCTAGGCTGATGCCTAGCGGTCGCTTTACTGGTGGGGGGCAGATCAATATCCTTTTATGCGTGTGCACATGCATTATGCATGCAGACGTTGCCACTGCTGCTGGTGCTGCTGCCTCTCCTCCCCTTCGATGTTTAGAAAAATTACGGCATAAAAAAGGCCAAACAGAAAACAGAACATCATGCGTAAGTGCAGCCGGCGGTCGGGGCGTATACGCAATATTTGCTTTCAATTGCAGCTGTTGGCCAGTGGCAAACAAAAAAAAAAAGAAAGAAAGAAAAAACCGATAGCAAATGGGCATCAAATTAGCAATCAAATGTCCGGCCAGTTGAACGCCAAAGCAAACAGATATTTATTTCGAAAAATATTCATAGAAATCCACGGCTTGTTTTGCTCATCGAGCACTTTACGCTCGAGTTTTAGCTCAAGTTTTTTATTTAATTAATCTGCTGCCTCTTTGTTTACCTTGATTGGTTAGTTGTGCATTTATTTGAGCATGAATATTTGAAGTTAAATGCATACTCGTCACTACAGTCAATGATTTTTTGATTTTCCTGAGTTGTAAGTTTGAATGCAACACAGCTCCTGCAGAACTTCCATATTTAAATATATATATGTGGGATGGAGGTTCAAGCATGTACATCACTTATTAGCTTACGACTCGCTAAACAGTTACGTAACCAATAAACAGTACGACGAGAGAAAGACGAAACGATGCAAGAAAACGAGAACGACGATCGGCAGCAGGAAGACGGCCGCGAATCTGTAGAGAACTCACTGAGAAAAAAATCAAATCAAAATTTCGAGACCCTTGCAATCCTATAAAAACAAGACTGAAAACTCTTAAAATGAGCTTAGAAATCTAAAAAACAAGTTTTGTGTAAAGCTTCAGTTGAAAAATGTTATGTTATATATAAATTTATTTTGTAAGCAACAAACAAAATTAAATTTTCGGTGGCAATGCAACTTGCTCCTACTGTAATTCGGAGCACGACCTCGTCTTTCTAAGGCCCTCCTCTAGTTTAGACAGACAGACGTAATTCGGTTTTTTTTTTGCGTTTTATTAATCAATTATTTAATCAATTATTTATTTGAGCTGATTGGACTGGGTGCGAGCTTTCTAAGAAGTTTGAAACAATTAAAGGAGTAAAGCAAGGTCACCGCTGCTGTTTGCGCTGTACTTAGATGATCTGCACGGATTTCCCCTAAACATAAAAAATAAATATTAATAAAAAAAAATAAAATGAATTATTTTACAAAAAAAAAAATAATATTTTTTTTTAAAATTTGTTTATAAAAAACAAAATATTTTTTTTACACAAAAATATATGTAAAAAAAAAATATATATGTTAGATTAATTTATTTATACATATAAATTATTTTTTATAAAAATTTTTTTTTTGTTATGGGGTGGCCACAAAAGAAAGGGAGATATGGGGGGTAGGAGCCACTTTAAAAAAAGTCGGTTTTTTGACTTTCAAAGAGAATATTGCAATGACGCGCATTAAAACAGAGGAAAAACTCTAAAAAAGAAGTAAAAAAACATTAAAAAAGGCAAACAAAAGAACAGCCACAAGCAAAAAGTCCTCGTATATAAAAAGAGAATAAGCCTGATGCCGTCAATCAATTTGCACCCTTCATTGATATTTCTTAATTCAAAATATGAGAAAAATTGTTCATTTTTTCATTTAATAAAGAATAATGGCTTAAAAAACACGAATTTGGAACTTTAGATGGGTGGCTCACAACCCCCACAAATTTTCTAAATGTCAAAAAATCACTTTTTTTTAAAAAAAATATTAAAAAACCCAAAATTTTATATTTTAAAACTAGTGATGAGGAGTTTTGTGCATCTTTTACCTAAAATACAAAATTTACAGAACGAAAAAATATTGATTTTTGGCGAAGTTATGTTCGAAAAACAAAACTATGATCACAACCCCCCACTCTCCCCTACATATCCTCGCTGAGAAAATGATGCGAAATAATTCGGGGTGGTTTGCGAGGCTTAGAGAAATGTTCGCGTATTATGGCATATCACTCGGAGACAACCACTAGCATCCAGATTGAATTCACCACAATGTTCGGTTCCTAAACGCATCAAAAGCAGATAACCGCATACAACATATGAACAAGGCTTCAGTAAGTGCAACAAGATTATATAAAGAACTTAATTATGCAATAGGACCCACATACTGCAACGAGTCCTTCAAGCAAAGCGAGATAGCTTTAATGAAGGCCAGAGGAGATCTCTTATGGTTAAACAGCTGCCCAAGAAGAATTTTAAATGCAGTTATTTGCTCACTATGCAATATGAAGGAGGACATGCATCATTTTGTGGGCTGATGTCCAACACTGCGGGAGTTTCGTTTACTGAAGAAGAGGTGCTTATGGCCCTGAATGGGGGGATGGGATGGAAAAACCTGGCGAGTTATATAGAGTTGGCTTCATATTCGGGGGTTGCCACAGAAACCTCTTCCAACCAAATTCCAACCGAATTCCAATTCTTAGGTGCCACAGAAATTTATTTTGGTTGGTTTCAAACCTCTAATGTTTTGATAGGAGATTTTGCAAAGCTCTTTTCTCACTAGCGCCTTTTGTCGAAGTGGCGCCCTCTACATGACAGCTGGCGGATTAAGGGATGGAACTAATCATGATTGGCGCCAACAAATTTTTATATTTTGCATTATATTGGTGGAGAATGCGACTTAAAATTGAGTTATTATTTAAAAATGCATCATAAAACATATAACACAATCAAAAAATTTCAGTTAATCATTAAATTAACCCACATCTAAAATAAGGGAAATTTTTTGGCGAGAGATTTAGCCCTGTTTTTAGATGGAACATCTGGTGCTCCAACTAGATTTTCTAATTAGAAAATGAAATCTCTAGAAGTTCTGTGGCACCAACGAATTTTTCGAGAGATTTACAAACCAACCGTCGGCAAAATCTCTAGAGATTTCTGTGGCACCCCCGATTATAGAAGAAATGTTATAAATGAATTTTTTTTTAAATATTTATAAAAAAAAAGAATAGGCTTGAATATGTAAATTTTTTTATGTTATACAGGGTTGCCCATATTCGACGGACCCATCTGGCAACGCCAACTTTTGACAGAGATGTCAGACGCTTAATGACATACCGCGTTTGAAGCGTCAGTCAAGCGATTTTTACCATAGACAATACACGCACGCGAGCGCTCTGAAAAGTTGAAATTTACATTCAAGAGAACAAGTCCATTGTGAAAACTCAACGTGCTTTTAAAAAATTATTTCACATTGAATGGGACCGTAAATAAGCAAAATTGCCGTACTTACGCCATGAAAATCCAGGAGATCAGAAGGGCCTCTTCATACGAAAAAGTCACATTTGGTGCGCGTTAGTGCGAAAACGGTCATGGGCCGTTTTCTTTAAAATGAAAAGGCAACAACAACACGTAAGAAATAGCCGCAATTCCGGCCGAAATGTTGGCGAAATCGATGGAAAATGCTGCAAAAAGGGCACAATACGCCATCAACGCCAGAGGCGGCCATTTGAGAGATATCATATTCAAAAATTGATGTAAACAAATCTACTTGGAACAAATTAAATGATTAAGATTGCCAACCGCCAAATTTTTTTTTTTTTTTCTTTGATTTTAAAAAAAAACATGGGTCCGTCGAATATGGGCAACCCTGTACAATAGAAGTAAGGCCAAGCTTTAAATGTTTGTTTTATATTAGTTATTCAATGTAAAGCTGAAAGGTATGAAAATTAACAAATTGAAAATTGGCCTCCATCTGACGGTCTCTTCAGACATTGATTCCGGGATCCTGAGTTATATGAAAAAAAAAATAAAAATGGGTAAATAATCAGCGTAGATGTCATTACTGTCTCAAGCTCCAAAACTATTTTTGAGTAAAATTTGACAAAATGGCGGCCACTTGAAAATGAAATTTCGATTTTGAACCATTTTTGTAACAAACAACTTCCCACCCAGCCGTATACCAAAGGTCAGGATTTTCGTTAATTCTAGGTTACTGTAACCTGAACCCCGATGGGGTACTTCACATTTAATTTTTCTATCCTCTTGGAGGCAAAGGGTCCTCTTTGGAAAGTTTGTTGAGGTATTTTCGTTCCCATAATTTTCATACGCTTGGAAATTTATATTTAAAAAAATAAAAATATTATTTCAACCATATAAACTATATATATTCTTGATCAGGGTGACGAGCTGAGTCGATTGAGCTTTGTCCGTCCGTCTGTCCGTCTGTCCGTCTGTCTGTCCGTCTGTCTGTCTGTTTCTACGCGAACTAGTCTCTCAGTTTTAAAGCTATCGAGCTGAAATTTTGCACAGAATCTTCTTTTTACTGCACACTGCTAATATGTCGGAACCGATGATCGGATGACTATATCTTATAGCTGCCATAGGAACGATCGGTCGAAAAGTGGGTCTTTGTGAGAAAAACTTTTTTGTTTTTAATGTTAACGTGTCTCACATCAGAGATTATTAATATTATACGCTTTTACATAGATTTGGAAGTTTTGGTCGAAGTCGGATGACTATATCTTATAGCTGCCATAGGAACTATCGGTCGAAAAGTGGGTCTTTGTGAGAAAAACTTTTTTGTTTTTAATGTTAACGTGTCTCACATCAGCGATTATTAATATTATACGCTTTTACATAGATTTGGAAGTTTTGGTCAAAATCGGATGACTATATCTTATAGCTGCCATAGGAACTATCGGTCGAAAAGTGGGTCTTTGTAAGAAAAACTTTTTTGTTTTTAATGTTAACGTGTCTCACATCAGCGATTATTAATATTATACGCTTTTACATAGATTTGGAAGTTTTGGTCAAAATCGGATGACTATATCTTATAGCTGCCATAGGAACTATCGGTCGAAAAGTGGGTCTTTGTGAGAAAAACTTTTTTGTTTTTAATGTTAACGTGTCTCACATCAGCGATTATTAATATTATGCGCTTTTACATAGATTTGGAAGTTTTGGTCGAAATCGGATGACTATATCTTATAGCTGCCATAGGAACTATCGGTCGAAAAGTGGGTCTTTGTGAGAAAAACTTTTTTGTTTTTTATGTTAACGTGTCTCACATCAGCGATTATTAATATTATACGCTTTTACATAGATTTGGAAGTTTTGGTCGAAATCGGACGACTATATCTTATAGCTGCCATAGGAACTTTCGGTCGAAAAGTGCGTTTTATTTAGAAAAATTTCTTGTTTTAACGCTGGAGTTCTTAAACTCTGATGTATTAAAACATTTGCAAGGGTATAAAAACTTCGGCAAAGACGAAGTTACCTTCCCCTTCCCTTACCCCTGACGGAAGGAGCGGGGAGGGACCATACACCATACAAGGGACGGTGCACATTCAAATTTATATTATTTATATTTTTAACGTTGGCGGTGGTAGTTTAGTTATACTAAGCGCAGACCATACAAATAAACAAAAGTTTAAAGTTGGGGTATTTACTACCCTTTACTTAATCCTCCACTTTATCTCACCCCGCTTAGATTAACACCTAAGTTATGCTAAAAAAAATTAAATTTTTGGGTTAGGAAAGGATATAGTTTTTACTTTTAGTGGTCGTCAAGAAATCCTTCTTTCTTTTACACATTACAAACTAAAATTTTTTTACTCTTATAGTATATAAAACTTATTTTGGCAGAAACCTTATCCCCCAAAGCAGACTAAATATATCTTCTAATGTATTCGACTTCAATTTGGAGAAATCCTTTGAAAAATGTCTCTTATTTTGTTGTTTAGTCCATTTTGTAGTCCATTATCAAGAACGCATAAAATAAATCTTTATTCGAACTTCATATAATAGAAGAAGTACTAGAATGCTTGCTCAAAACTTGAGCGTATACCACACGGCTCGACAATCAATTTTCGCTCTGACGGATCAAGAAAAAGTAAAAAGTTGTAACTTATACTTTGAACTTTTAAAACTGCTTTTAAGTGTTTGGGAATTTGAGTATCGAGTACTGAGGATCGAGTAGAGTATCGAGTAACGAGTTTCGAGAACAGCGTACTGAGTACTGAGTCCTTGCGAACTAAGGTATCGAGAACCGAGTACTGAGTATAGAGTATTAAGTACTCTGTGCAAAGATTCAGCGTAACGAGTCAGTAAAACTGAGCATCGAGTGCTGAGTAAGTATTGACGAGTACTACAAAACTCAGATCTCAGCTCTCACTGTACTCAAGAGTATATATAGTTTATAGGGTACGATACTCGATATTTCTAGCGTTCGATACTTCTGGGAAAATTTAAATTAAAATTTGTTTTAAACTCGAAGTCTGACAGTTCAAAAATGATTTCGATGTTTTGTTTTCTTTGATTCATGTTATAGTGAAAGCGTATGGTCGAACCATGTTAATGCGAGGCCAGGGATACAATGGAATACGGTCAAGTTTTGAGCAAGCTGCGAAATTTAGTTTGTCTTTAACAACCTCGAGAGTTTTGATAAAATGGATAAAAGTGAATTTCGTGGGCGAAATAAGCATTTTGATTTACTTTCGACACAATTTTGCCATGTCTACCTTAAGTGTGGCCAAATACGATTTGACACTTTTCATATTTTTTAACACAAACTGTTTATAGCTTACATTGTCTTGTAAAAATGATCTCGAAAAAATTAAATGAACTTGGAAAAATTCAAAAAATCATTTGGTTCCAACTCAACAAAAATATATCTTCGAGGTCATCGTTTTTTACGCCAGAAAAGTATGTTTCAGGCCTTAAAAACTCTGGACAGAAAAGTAGATCTGGTCACACTTTTAAGTAAAGCCAAAGGCATGGTTCTTCGATTTCTGTCTCGCTTCCTTCAATTATTTGTCGTTTTACTAAGCGAATGTAGGGTTCTAATTAGCCAAATGGCTTCCTGCACTCCACACATGTACACAAGTAGAAGGGGTGCTTCCACATATGTCCAGGCATGGACTTAAGTAGTCACTAATAAATTTTGGCTAACTTTTTTCCACAGAAAAACTTGCAGTCTGACAAAAGTCAGAGCTCGCTTGTTGCACATATTTTAGCCAACTTTTAAAATATGTAACCATTTGCTGCTGGCCACAGCAGTCAGGTAGCATACAGCAGCTGCAACTAGACAACGTTGATGGCTCTGCCAGTAAGATGGAGGCAATCGACGTTGTCATGTGCGCCAAAAAAAAGTGGTTTTCTATATACTTTTCTAAAATCAAAATGTCCAGTTTTTGCTCATCAACGCCGGCCTTCCTTGCTACTCTTGCTCTTTGGCCAAAGTTGTCGCCAGCTTTTTTTTGTCCAGCCTCGCGGCAATGTCATTAACTTGGCTAGCCGCCTGCTCCTGCTCCAGCGGTGCCATGTGCGCTGACATGGGCAACATGATGCGCGATTTGAGCATTAATGTTCATTCAGTTGTGGCTTTTTCTGGCCTCGGCTACTGCTTCTTCTTCTAATTTCGCCAAAGTACAAAAAGTGCGTGCGCAATTATAAAATGCATTTCATTGCCCAGGCCCAGCGAGATGCAATGACTTTGATTTCGTGTCGCCAAATTGCAGTGCTGCTGCCCGAAAGGAAGAGGTTCATTAAAAAAGTATTTGAGCTCAGATTTTGCCACACATTTTTTGATTGCCGCTTGACGCTGCACCGCGAATCGATCGGAACGAGTTGGTGTTTTCTTTATTGTGCAAAAAAAGTTGCCCAGCCAGCGCTTCATTGTGATTACCTACGTACCTACTCCAGCTGGGCTCTCGGACTGCGAGCCTCGATCTTCGCTCTCCTTGTGGTTGTTTGTCAGATTTCGTGGCTGTCGGCTGCCTGGTCAAAAAATAACTCAACTGATTGACACTCAGGAAATGTCAGGAATTTGATTGGCTTTTATGCCCAGCCGCTTTCAGCATTAGACAAAACTAAAAATTTGCATATTTTTGCCGCTGTCTCTTTCCGTCGGATAATTAGAATTCATAGACATGTGTCGGCCGGACAACAACAGAAACGTTGTCTTCGTCATCGGTCGCCGCAGTGCACCTATACTAAGCATTAAGGTTCATTGACGTCAGCGTCCGAAAGAACAAGAATCACAACGAAATGAGCCAAAAATAGCTAAACCTTAAATAAAAAACCAGTTACAAAACAAGCAAATGCGCGAAGCCATAGGCAGACACCAGCAACAGAGGAACTTTCATAATTTTTGCATTTTTATGGAACATTTTAAAGTTTTCAAAAATAAACCGAAATAATGAAGTGCATTAAGAAATGTAAATTGTAATTGGACCTTGAAGACCTAAGGCTTGCGTGGGGTTTGTGTTTAAAATAAAGTGCAAAAATCATTTCTTAGCTTACAATACAGGTGAAGATAGACCTGAAGCATGAAAGACCCCATTAGAGATCTGTAAATTGAAATTGCCATTAATTTTTGGGTAATAAAGACTTTTATTAACATTTCATTTTAACAATCGTTGTACAAAATAATGAAAAATATTTGTTAATTACAAAATAACTGCAGGCATTTCGGGTAAAAAATTGTATTACATCATAAATATTTCGCTGTAACTTCCGTAAGTCCACTCCAATTTAGAAATGTAACGAACGGAATAACTGCTAATAAATATTTTCATAGAAAAGAGTTCTAGGTCGATCTTGATAAAAATTATTCCGTTTTGTCCAAAATTTCAAGAATGTTGTTTGGAATAAACTTCAAATCAAATTAAAAAACTACTGTTAATTTGATTTAAATGAGAGCAAACGTTTTTGAATCATTAATTTTTCGTACTTCCAGTCAGCCGACATATGTAAGAAAAGCGCGTTCCTAATTCAAGTACAAAATTGATTGTATTCAGAACGAAATAGACTTATAATGCAAGCTTCAAAAAGTGTGCAACGGAATATGAGTCAAATGAATTAAATCGAGTCTGTTGTTTAAATTCCCTTCTGGTTCTAACACTTTGCTTATACAGCAGACATTAAAACCGAAACGGGTACGGGTAAGGGTTACGGTCGGATCGTTTATTTCTGGTTACGGTTGTAAGATATCGTTTACGGTACTGGTTACTCTTATTAACCTAGTTCTGTTTCGGGTTTCGGTTACGGCTACGGTTATTAGTATAAAATATCACTTAAAAAACCATGCAAGCAAAAGCAGCCCCATTTTTAATCCCATTTATTCTGTAAATACTAAGTTCAAATATCTTATACGGAACCTCCTCGTTAACATAAGATATTCAAAGATTAATATGATTGCAGCTCGGTATTGATGGACCCTCTACATCACCTTTTGACGTCATACTTAATTTAGTGATTTCGTAGGGCCTAAATATTGTTTTACCTGAAACAAACGTACGGCGTTCAACAACGATTAGTGTGTTTTGTTTGTTTTTTTTCGAATTTATGGGTGGTTGGTAGTTCCGGGGGGGGCACCATGCCTTACGATGGAAGGGTGCTTTTTAGGGTACCATTTTACATTATAAGTTTTAACTAAAAGTTACAATGGTTTCATTCACAAAAGTATCATGTTAAGTTTAATTAGGCCCATTTTCTCAAAAGTTGCGGTTAGGTACCGGTGGGTCAAATTTGCCTGGCGGAATAACCTGCCGGTAAGTAACTTGGTTTTCTCAACGAGACTTACCGGCAGGTTCGCCCGATATCGATAGATTGCTATCGCTGCCATAGTGTGACCAGACAGTGTCAACGAATCAGCTGTGTTTGTTTTGGTTTTCTTAATTCTATTGCTGTTGTTTAGCAACAAAAAAGGTGATTAAAATTGCTAGCAATAATGAATCAAGATGGAGCATCGAAAACGCTAAGAGGGAAAAACTTTTCTGTGGCTGGTGGGCCTTGTAGAGTCAAATATATTTTGGAGAACAAGAAAAGTGATACAGCGGCATGTAGACAGAAGCCTGGCGAAGAATTGGAGATCAATTTGCCTCTCAAGCCGGAATTCATCGCACTTGGAAAGCCGTATGGGAAAAGTACGAGATCTTAAAAAACGGTCGCAATTCTGCAGATTTCGTAACAATTTAATACAAGTAATTTCTGATATGCAGATAAAAATATTTCTGATAAAAAAAAATTTCACATAGCAGCACCATTCTCGAACAGATTATGTTCATTAAATTCTTACTCGTAAGACAAAAGTGTGGCCAATGCTGAATTTCTGCGCATTTTTGGATCGCTATAGCTAGCCAGCATCCAGTGTAATATCACATATGTATAAGGAAAGATGACCAGGGTAAAGATTTTGGTTAGCTGCACTCACTCTTGCTCGTTCGCTCTCTTTTCTTAGTGCTTTTAGTAAATTCACATTTATCGAAATGTTTACTTGTTGAGGAAAAACCGAAATTTCTTATAGTGTTTTTATAATAATAATTATATTTTAAATAAAAATAAAATTAAATATTAAATATATTTTAAATTTTAATATAATTAAATAAAAAAAATAAAATTTTTATATTAAAAAAAATTTAAAAAAATAAAAATATTATAAAAAATATAAATATATATATTTGTTCCGGGTGACAGGGGTTATTCGATTGGGCCTTGTCCGTCCGTCTGTCTGTCCGTCTGTCTGTTTCTACGCAATAGCTTCTCAGTTTAAAAAACCAACCAAAAAAAATCACAAAATATTCTTTTAACCCCCCCGCTAAAAAACCGAACCCACCGGATTGGGATGACTATATCTTATAGCTGCTATAGGAACTATCGGTTGAATAAACTGTCGTTACTTTGTTGAGAAAATTTTTTATCGAAGTTTTCTCACTTCAGCGATTATTAATATTATTCGCTTTTATACGGGTTTTTAAAGTTTTTGTCAAAATCGGATGACTATATCTTATATCTGTCATAGAAACTATCGGTCGAAAAAGTGCGTTTTAATGAGAAAAACTTTTTGTTTTTAATGTTAACGTGTCTCACTTCAGCAATTAATAATATGCGCTTTTACAAAGATTTGGAAGTTTTGGTCAAAATGGGATGACTATATCTATAACTGTCATTAGGAACTATCGGTCGAAAGGTGGGTTTTTTAAAAATTGTTTGTTTTAATGCTGGAGTTCTTAAACTCTGATGAATTAAAACATTTGCAAGGTTAAGAACTTCGGCAAAGACGAAGTTAGCTTGGCCTTCGTTTTCATTAACTTTTTATAGCCATTTAGTTTGTTCTGAATCAAGAGAATAAGTCGTCCCATTGAAGCCACTATCAACCAGTTGGGCTCGGAAAAGCTATGATTTAATAATAAAAGATTACATTTAAAAATTTTTAATTATCGAAACGAATTGACCATCTGCCTAACAACATGAGACCACTTGTAATTCTCAAGTTTGAATTCCCCCAGATAATAAATTTATACGGGGCAAAGAAAATTTGATCATTAAATGTGTTTATATTAAAATCAAGAGCAAATTAGATGATTTTAAAACAAAAATGGCTTTTGTAAAATTAAATGCTCATACAATTTAAGTCAACCATCCGTGTGTTTGCTAAGGGGTAATCATCGGACTGGCCGATCAGCACAGCAACGCCAGACGTTCGCACACAAATTGTCAGCCAGCCGCCAGGCGTTTTTGGACTGCCATCGGCCAGGCCATTAACCACTTACCACCCGGCATTCAGCTAAGGGTAACCCAATGGACAGGCCGATCGGCACAACAATATCAAAGGTTATACATAATATGCCAACCATCCGCCAGGCTATTTCGGAACAGCCATAGGCCAGCACATTTTCGGATAACCATCCGGCATTCGGCTAACGGTAAACATCGGACTGACCGATCCGCACAGTAATATCAGAACTTATACTTGAAATGTCAGCTACCCGCCAAGCGATTTGGGACAACCATCGGAAGGGCCATTTGCGTTAACCGCCCGGCAAGTCTGTTAAGGATAACCATCCGCCAGACCGATGCGTACAGCAATACCAGAGTGTGCACAGAAAATGTAAGACCGCGGATGTGTAAAAGTTTTTAAGGAAAGAAAAACTTTTTATTAGTTGTTCCTAGGCGGGATCGAACCCTCAACCTCCCGCACAGAAGGCAAACACACTTCCCTGCTGCACCACAAACGGCTACATTTTTGTTAACCATTTGACAATATCTAAAGTTTGAAAATTATATGTCGTTTTCCTTTGTTGATCCCCGAAGATAGAAATTAAGACCTTTACTGATTTGGATGATTTGGAACCGTCATATGATGGGAATGGCAGAGAGAAAAATAAGGTTTGTTAAAAAAGACCAACTTTTAAATTTTGCGGGATACTATTTTTTAATGTCGGTACACCTTCTCTCAACGTATATACCTATGATGACATGATCATCCACTTTGCACTTATTGCATTATTACATTTGTATATGGTTATGACACCCAGACCGAAGCACCATCCTCCCAATTCAAGCGGCCAGAGACTATGACGGTCAATAAGGAATATTTCTTGAGGTTATGTGCATTTTGCGTTAAGCTTTCGGTACATTGCAGATTTTATCCGCCGACTCGTCTACTCGGCTCGGCAGACTCTAAATCAGCAGACGCTTCAGTCAGTCGACACGAAGTATAATTTTTTAAAGTGCGAATGCACAATCTTTACGTTTTCTGATTAAAGTTAAATAAGTAGATGTGCGTATACAACGCTTATGGTAAGAAATTTTTAAATGAGAACTTTATAAAATATGTCAAATATATATAGCACATTTAGTTCGGCTTTTGATCTTAGCAACAGTAGCACTGAGCTAGAGCATTCGACTGAGAAGCGTACGGTCCCGAGTTCAAATCCCAGTAAAGTTATGTTTATAAAAAAAAAAAAAATTCAGAGTTCTTTCAACACATTCTAAAGATGTGTTGTGATGTTGCGGTGGTTGGTGGTAATGTATAGAAACAAATGTAGATGTGAAAGTGAAAAAAAAAAAAAAATATATATTTTTTTCCTTTGGTCTTTTGGGTGATAAAACCGCCTGGTCGATGTATAGTCCATACCGCCCGCCATAAGGCTTACCCAAACAGCCTTCCGCTCGGTTGGACACTTTTGTCTGACCGCTGGCGGCGGTGTCCGGATTTCATGACATCCCATATAAAATCTGGTATGAAAGCTGGTATGGGGGCCGGCAGCCGGAGCCAGAATCCGGTTGACATTCTCCAGCCGGCCGGCGACCTCCCGAACTACTTTGAAGGGGAGTTCTTGTCGATTCGATATGTTATAATTTCCAAGGGTGCAAAGTTTTAAAGAGCGAGTACAAGACTTCGGGTACGCATTTATGTTTTTAAATAACATTTTAGAAATGTTTTTTAAAATCAGCGAATAAATGTTTATGTTTCTAACGCTCTGCCATCTAGAAAGTTACCATTTTATAATCTCGATCAAATTGGGAATCGCAAATGCATCTTGAATTATAACATTTTTGAAAAATGTGCCAATATTACCCTGTAGTTCGGGAGGTCGCCGGCCGGCTGGAGAATGTCAACCGGATTCTGGCTCCGGCTGCCGGCCCCCATACCAGCTTTCATACCAGATTTTATATGGGATGTCATGAAATCCGGACACCGCCGCCAGCGGTCAGACAAAAGTGTCAGACCGAGCGGAAGGCTGTTTGGGTAAGCCTTATGGCGGGCGGTATGGACTATACATCGACCAGGCGGTTTTATCACCCAAAAGACCAAAGGAAAAAATATATTTTGTTTTTTTTCACTTTCATATCTACATTTGTTTCTATACATTACCACCAACCACCGCAACATCACACACACATCTTTAGAATGTGTTGTAAGAACTCTGAAATTTTTTTTTATAAACATAACCTTTACTGGGATTTGAACTCGGGACCGTACGCTTCTCAGTCGGATGCTCTAGCTCAGTGCTACTGTTGCTAAGATCAAAAGCCGAACTAAATGTGCTATATTTATTTGACATATTTTATAAAAGTTCTCATTTAAAATTTCTTACCATAAGCGTTGTATAACGCACATCTACTTATTGAACTTTAATAAAAAAATATTGTGCATTCGCACTTTAAAAATTATATTTTTCGTGTCGACTGACTGAAGCGTCTGCTGATTTAGAGTCTGCCGGGTAGACGAGTCGGCGGATAAAATCTGCAATGTACCGAAAGCTTAACGCAAAAAAACGCATAACCTCAAGAAATATTCCTTATTGACCGTCATAGTCTCTGGCGGCTTGAATTGGGAGGATGGTGCTTCGGTCTGGAGTGTCATAACCATATACAAATGTAATAATGCAATAAGTGCAAAGTGGATGATCATGTCATCATAGGTATATACGTTGAGAAAAGGTGTACCGACATTAAAAAAATAGTATCCCCGCAAAATTTAAAAGTTGGTCTTTTAACAAACCTTATTTTTCTCTCTGTCATTCCCATCATATGACGGTTCCAAATCATCCAAAGCAGTAAAGGTCTTAATTTCTATCTTCGGGGATCAACAAAGGAAAACGACATATAATTTGCAAACTTTAGATATTGCCAAATGGTTAACAAAAATTTAGCCGTTAGTGGTGCAGCGGGAAGTGTGTTTGCCTTCTGTGCGGGAGGTTGAGGTTCGATCCCGCCTAGGAACAACTAATAAAAATTTTTTTTTCTTTAAAAACATATATCCAGAAACATTCTCAAATCAAGTACTTCGGGATTGAAAAACAATACTTGATATAGGAATTATACTTTATAGGGTCGGAAATGATTCCTTGTCACTGTTACATACTCTAGGACAAACTAAACAAACTCTTTGCATTTTTGGTACATTTTTGACATTTTGTACAGTATCTTTCCATTAAACAAATCGAAGTTTTATTTTTTCCTTTATATATGTAAGTATATAGTTTTATAGTTCATTGACTGCTCTCAAGGCTATGCTCTTGTTGCATATCAGAAGATATGCGACATGTTCTTAGCCAAGGGCCAAAACCGATTCATGAGTGTGTGTGTGTGTGTGGTCTGATCCCATTGGCACACATTCCACACAATTTCATTGATGCCATCGCTTCGGTTTCATTCATGCAGCCATCGCCATCGTGGCTCACCGGTCCCATTGTGTGTCGGTAGTAGCCTGGATGCGCATTTGGCTACTTCAGTTGCCAAGTTGCCAGTTTGGGACACACCTTCCGCAACGCCACGCTAATCACGAGGCAGGCAGCGCCGGCAGCAGCGTGTGGATAAATCAAAATGCAGTCGAGACGTGAGCACAGCCGCCTCCTCTTCCTTCGGTCCGTCTGCATAATCCCAGCCCAAAGAAAGTGCCGCACACGGTGGGTCTTGGCTTTGTTGGCTAAATGGGCTGGCTGCTTGGCTGATCCCCGTGCCTAAGACAAACGCAGACGCTGGCTCTTTAGTCGTATCTTTCACTTTGATTGTGGGTCTGGGTCTGGGTCCGCCGGCAACGGTGGCTCGTGTGGTGCTCGTGCTTGTTGTTGCCGTTGTGCCCACTTGGCTACTGTTTGTTTACATATGTATAACTCAATCAGCAGCAGCATCGTTTGGCCAGTTGACCCACAACAAATTGCCAACCGACGGCCGCCAAGTTATGAACTTGGCCGGGCCCCATGGCACGCCGAACATGCAGCAAAATGAGAAATGAGAGGAAGAGGAAAATGCCAACCGACCACTGTCCATAGTTGTGTTTAAGTTCTAATGAAAACCTAATTGCGAAATCAGCCAATACTCTCAAGACTCGCAGATAATTAAGGCGCACACTTGGCGTCGTCTGCGTCTCACTATGAAAAACACATTTAAGAGCCACATTAATGACGAAGACAACGATGCGACCACTTTGGCAAAATAGGAAATTGCTCACTGCTTTCGTTTGAGCGTTTGGCTGTTCTTGGGCTGCTTGTTTTTCGTCCATCTCCATCGAGAAGACAAGATCAGCACCGCTGGCCAATCGTGTCGCCTTCTGTTTGGCTTGGCTTCGCTTGGCTCTGCCTGTCCACACAAAAACGGCGTCGACGGCTGCGACTGTGCAGCGTTTTCAGCATTTTTAGTTAATTTACCAGGAAAAACATTTGAAATTCCTAAAAAAAAGTAGCAACAAGTAGTTGGTAGGCTAGAAAAAGTCGCATCGCATTGTGGCCAGTACTACGCCTTGTTATGCTCTATTTAGGAGAGGTTATTCCAGCTATGGCAGGCTGTTTGTTAAAGAACAAGAGTACATGAATATAAAACCAGCTAAATAATTGAATCTACTTGATGAAATGAGCCCTCTAATAAAGCGGTGTCCATTCAAAAATGCTTTACCAAACCGAAAGTTGTAAATTGGAAGAGAGAGAGACGAGAGAGAGAGAGTTTGCTCTCACTTTGCTCTCCCTCTCTGGTTTGTTTTACTTAAACCAGGTCTCGTCAGGTCTCTCTAGATGTGAATTTGCTAAAGTGAGCAAAAGCTCAATGTGCTAGCGCGCCATTCTATACGTTGTTTGTTAAGTACAGAAGGGTACCGCGTTCAATTCCCAGTCAAACCCGAGCATTTTTCCTGAGTTTTTCTTAAGAGGGGCTTTTTTAAATATTCACAAGAAGAAGACGAAAAGATATTTTTGAAATCGTTTTTTTTTTATTTGAAAGTTAATATATTATTTGTAATTGTGACGTCGACTGAAAAGTTTCTGGCCTCATTATTCAACATCTGAAGCACCAATTAGCGACTGGCAGAAGGAATCACCAAGCACAGTCAAGTCGATATGGGCATGTTCTATTCCACACAGAAAAAAATAAGATCCATATCAATTTGATATGGGCTGATAAATTTGACATTTTGTCAAATATCATAATCATATCATATCATATCATATCTAATCTATAACGTTTCACTTTAACCGTAAATAATATCAATTTGTCAAATGATTTTAGAAAAGATTAAAAGAATATTTTTATTGGGAAGTATAAAAAACGCGAAAAAGAAATAGACAAAATCTCAACTTAAAGCATTCTAAAGAAATGTGTAAAAGGCACTCAGCGATGTGCCCGCACGCATGCCCGATAGCGCAGTGCAGTAAGATGCCATGCCAATTTGTGACATGCAAGGTGGTCGATCCCCAGTCAAGGCGTGGTCGAGATATTATAAATTCGTTCCATTTCTGTTTCTATAAAACAATAAATAATAGTGCTTAGCTAAAAAAGAGGCATAGTTGTAGTAGTATTAAATTAGGTTGGGATAAAATAAAAAAGAAGGAAACATAAACAAAAAAAAACTTAAAAAATTATAAAATTATATATAACCACAAAAAAATAAACCGATCCAATCGTTTTACCTCTATCGTTCGTTCGTTAATTCGTACGAAAAAAGAAAAAAAAAAAAAAAAAATAATAGAAAAGAGGGGTGATATATATAGGAGACAAAAAATTATAAATAAAAAAAAAATTTTTATCAATACAACCATCAAAAAAAAAAATTTAAAAGGTTATCCGTTGTTTAAAAAATAAAATATTAAAAAAACAAAACGCGAATAAAAATTGTTTATTTCTCTTCTTCAATCCACTGACAAGATTAGGAGCAAAATTTATAAAAAAAAAAAAAAAAAAAAAAAAAAAGTGTAGTAAAAAAAATTTTTTTTTAAAAAAAAAAATAAATATTGGGGGTTCCCCAGAAATCTCTATAGATTTTTCCCACGGTTTGTTTGTAAATCTCTCGAAAAATTCGTTGATGCCACAGAACTTCTAGAGATTTCATTTTCTAATTAGAAAATCTATGTGGAACACCAGATGTTCCTATTGATGTTCCATCTCTAAAAACAGGGCTGAATCTCTCGCCAAAAATTTCCCTTTTTTTGGATGTGGGTTAATATAATGATTAGCTAAAATTTTTGATTGTGTTATATGTTTTGATGCATTTTTTAAATATTAATTCAATTTTAAGTCGCATTCTCCACCAATATTATGCAAAATTTAAAAATTTGTTGGCGCCAAATATGAAGAATTAGTTTCCATTCCTCAATCCGCTAGCCCTTAATCCGCTAGCTGTAGAGGCGCCACTTCGACAAAAGGCGCTAGTGAGAAAGAGCTTTGCAAAATCTCTTAACAAAACATTAGAGGTTTGAAACCAACCAATAGAAATTTCTGTGGCACCTAAGATTGGAATTCGGTTGGAATTTGGTTGGAAGAGGTTTCTGTGGCACCCCGATTATGTAATAATTACATACTATACATATAAAAGCATGT